>JAJOOR010013400.1:0-43514 GCA_036250505.1 Solanum acaule | reverse complement strand
GGGGGGGGGGGGGGCCCCCCCGAGGGGCTTCTGCCCATTTTATGTATAGTTTATGTTCTTATGATAAATAAAAGGGAAATCTAAGCAAATGTCCCATAAATATAAATTAATTATCAATATATACCCCTTTACGTTGATGCTCCCCTAAGTAATTACAATAGATGTCGAAATGATAATTTTTTCTTAAGTGATACTAAATCGGTGTGTATATATATATATAATAGAGTAGAAATTACAAGTAAGATGAAAAGACATAAGTTATGAATTTTGTTAGACAATAATGAATTAATAATTATGCATTGATTTTATTTGTAAAAATAAATAAATGAATGTGAACATCAAGAGTAAAAATACAAAAGTGAACTAAAAAATAAAATGACTGGCGACTACATAAAAGTTGTAAAAATATTTCAATCAAAAAAAAATAGTGACAAAACCAGATAGTTACATACCAAAGAAAATGATATCATAGAATTAATTTTTTTTTTTTTGCAAGAATAACAAAAATGAAGTGCCTGATCATAATAATTTCTTTTTCTTGAAATGAGATAATTATATTAACTATGTTTCATAACCAAAAAAATAATTGAATAGTAAAGAACTAAATGAGTAGAATTGTCAATACATGTAGATAAGTTATTTATACAATTTAAAGTTTAAAAGAATTCTAACAAAAGTAGATAAGTTCCTAATATTTATAAGACAATAGTATATAACATTTATATTCATGTTAGTATTAGATAGATAGACAATGTTGATATTTCTGTTCATTTGCGACATGTTAGATTTTCTCATCTTTTTTTAAACATATAAAATATATAAAAAAAATTGCGTTTCTTAAGTGCAAACTATTCATGTGTATATTGTAGAATAAAACATTTATCGTGGTGAAGTAAATTGAACAAAAGATCATAATTTGAAATAATAATATATTGCATTACATTAAAAATATTTTTATGTTATAATTTCCTTCATCTTTATAGAAGTATTGATTCTCTAAACAAATTCTGATTTCGAAAAAAAATATTTGAAGTTCTTTATTGTGTCTTTATTATTACATTTGTTTATTATAATTTTTAAACATTAATTATATAATTATAAATATCATGAAAATGAAACATACAAAAGTTATGAATAGTATTTAAAAGTAGAAATAACAAGTAAGATGAAAAGACGTAAGTTATAAATTTTGGTAGACACCAAATGCATTAATAATTATGCATTTATTTTATTTGAAAAAAGAAATAAATGAATGTGAAAATCAAGAGTGAAAATACAAAAATGAACTAAAAAGAATAAAACAATTGGTGACTACATAAAAATTATAAATATAGTTCAAACAAAAAAGAATAGTGACAAACCCAAATTATTACATACCAAAGAAAATGACATCATAGAATTAATATTTCTTTTTAAAACATTTTTTGCAAGCATAATAAAAATGAAATTCCTAATCATCATAATTTTTTTTGTTGAAATGAGATAATTACATTAACTATGCTTCATAACCAATAAAAAGTAGAATAGTAAAGAACTAAATGAGTAAAATTGTCAATACACGTAACTAAGTTATTCATACAAATAAAGTTTAAAAACATTCTCACAAAAGTATCTAAGTTACTAATACTACTAAAAGTAAATAAAATCTAGTAAAAATAATCTCTAATTACGCTTGGAAAAAAAATTCTACAGGCCCTTTCTTAGGAATCATGCAAATTCCTCAATTTTTCGTGTATATTAGCCCATAAATTTGGCGCTCGGAGCATCCAAAAATATTTTCTCAAAAACATTATGAGAACCTCCGTATTGAGTTGGAGAATTATCACGTATACTCACACCATTTTTTTTAGCCCATTTTCACATTTACAAGCTCTTTTTAGGGATCACACAAATTCCTTAATTTTTCATGTGTATTATTATCACATGGATCTGGCGCTCGAAGCACCTAAAATTATTTTTTCTTAAAACACTTTATGAGGACATCCGTATTGAGTTGGGGAACCATCACGTATTCTCACACCATTTTTTTCATGCACATTTCTTCCTCTACAAGCCCTTTTGATGAATCACGCTAATTCCTCAATTTTTCGTGTGTATTAGCCCATGGATCTGGCGCCCTATTTAACACTCTACATGCCCTTTTTGGTTCAAACTGCTGTCATTCGCACTCATCCTTTCACCTGATCAACACAACTAACAACACAAAGGTAAGTTGATTCAACTAAAACTCAAATAGATCACAATTTAAACTTCGATATATGAATTCTAAACACCACTCCTCGGCAGCGCCGTCATTTTGATTAACATTCAACTACACCTCTTCGGATACTAAGTGTAGACGATCGTAATCTAGTATAAACCCAACAAATGAGTTGGGGTCAATCCCACATGGACCGGTACAATTTCAAATTCAATTATGAAGTTATGAACGCAGTTTAAAGGGTTGTAGGAATAGAAATTATCGGAAACTTTTAATTAAATCAAAAGGTTGACATCAATATTGGGTGGGGGATTTTTATATCAGATAGGAGTCACAACCACAACAATTAACAAGAATAATCAAATGAGTAAGAGGTGCTTGGAGGAATGACCGACTAATTGGCATTTTTCGCTCAATGGGTGTTAAGGTAATTACTAAAAGCTACTAAATCTTCATTAGTAGGATGGGCCTTAAATGAAATAATTTTCTTTCAAACAACTACCTCGTTTCAATTGAATTCTTTCGAACCTCAACAAGATAAAAAAAAAAACCAGCCCACAACCTCACTACATCTACTCTCTCGAGCTAGATAGGTAGAACGGGACTAAAGATTCACTCTCTCGAGCTGAACCCACAATGACCCAATCACTACAAATGCTAGTTTATCACCTTGGTTTTACACCTCTCTCTCAAGCAAGCATAAAACACTAAATCACATTGAAATAAACATTCAACAAAGCAATTTAACCTCATCAATAAATCAGACCCACTTCGAATTAGCGCTACAATCAATAATTTCTAACACCCACTCAACTAAATTAAGCAATTAGTCACATGGTCAAACCCCCAAGAATAGGGTTTTAGCTATTCATCATCAAAGGAGAAAATTCAATACCTATCACATGCCCCATAGTTGGGTGTTGATTTCCAAAATCTTAAAATGAATAAATCTTTTTGTAATTATAACACCCAAATAGAAATCTCAAGAAAAATGCTTCAGACCAACAAAAATAGTGTTTCTGTTCTCAATCTCTCTTTTCACAATGTTTGGAATATCCTTTCTCTTCAAAAAAATATCAATTTATACTGATCCAAAATTTGGCCTTTTTGGGGTGAATCGGCGAAGAAAGTCGGGCTTCGCCGACCAGTCGGTGAATCGCCGATCACTCTTGTCCATCGCCCTCTTAGCTCAGTTTTCATCTCTTTCGTACTCTAACTTTCAGCAGTCTGAGTCGGGGTTCGCCGAGTGGTTCGGCGATGCACCCTTTGTTCCTTTTTATCGCCACTCTACTTGCAACTTCAGTGATAGTCTTGTGCACTTCGGCGGACACAACCTCTCTTCGCCGATCCATTCAGTGAGTCGCCAATAGGGAACATCCTTCGCCCAAATTTCTCCCGTCTCAAAGGTGGTGTTCTGTCAAATTGGGCGGGCTAAGAGCCACTCGGCAGTCCTCCGAGTATTCTTGGCGATCACCAAGGTCGCTTTTCTCCACTCTTTTAGCTTGTTGATTCCTTTTTTGTCCGGTAGTGTCCTTGCCTTGCTCCTTAGCCTGTAATGCTGCAAATCATCTCTCTAACATCAGTTTTAAAGCATAAATTTAGCATTTGATGAAATTTATACTATCACAACAAAGCTCTAAATCAGTCGAAATCTCGGATTCATCAACTCCCCCAACCTATACTTTTGCTTGTCCTCAAGTAAATTTAAGATGAGCAGTTCAATAAGGATGTCTACAAACACTGTTGCATCAGACTCAACATAAATGCACACAACAAGGTTCAAACTACTCATACAATGCTCAATTGAGCACTCAAAGATTCAAATTGTGACTCACCATTATCAAGGATACTCAAGTTCACAATACTTGCTTCAATTGCAAGTTTCAGCTCAACAAAGGTACTCAAATTTCCTCACAACAAAGATGATTCCACATTCATACAATTTTTTTAATTGAAAGTCCCGTAATCACATACAACTCTCACACTCAAAAAGACAAACACATGCATGACTCCACCCATACGTTTGCCCTTATTTTCCAATCGAAATTCATTTCGGCTCACTAAAGATCACAAAGGTCTTTTTAAGGCTTGCAACGGGGCTGAGTGTAATGGTATGGTCATTTAGGCTTGGTGGCTTCTACCTTCACGAAGTGTGGCCTAAAATTCACTCTTTCTCCTTCTCTTTCACAATCAAGCATGTTAAAACTCCACCCAATTATTCAACTAGACATGAATCACCATATACCCCATTTTTCACTATGTTCACACACTTTATTTCACAATTCTTGCTCTTTTTCAATCTTTTTCTTTTCTTTCTTTTGTTCTTTTTTTCACATGGAGGGTTCCATCTATTTCAATACAATCCATCAAAGGGGGAATTCTTCACACTTCTTGACTTTCCTTCTTTTTCACCGCACCCCTAACTTAGGCTTTTGGCCTAAGTTGGCTATTTAAACATACTAATACTTCATGAAGATTTTAGGTGGTGGGATAAAGTGGTCAAAGTTGCTCAAGTTTCTTCCAAGAAAAGGATAGGCTCAAAAGGTGCAAAGCTAGGTTCACACATCTCACAAGATTGGCCACAAAGAGGTATATTGTCAAATTGGCTCACTCTTCAAAATTCTTGCCTAAGATCATTTCAATTGTTCGCTTCACTCAATCAATCGGACCAACGGGGCAAGTTCTAGGTGTCATCAAACACAATGTTCAAAACAACCTCATCACACAAGGCATTTGTAAAAATATCAAACAAGACTCCACACTTTCTAGCTAGCATGCAATGTTCATTACAAGAGACTCATTTTCCAATCGGCTAGTCGCAACAAGATGCTAAAAGTTCACATATTGCCTATGTAACTTCGTTTACCTCATTGTAGCCGCACATTCATGTCTTTCAATTAAGAGCACTATTTAGGTCATCCATATTGACCACAACCGACACTTGAAAATGCGAGAGAACAACAAGCTACTACCACCCTTACCAAAAGCATCCAATGTTGTCTCAATGTTATCCAACAACAAATACAACACAAAGTGAACAAAATACAATAAAAAAACAAAACAAAAAAGACTCACTGGCACTTAAACAAACAGAGTAGGGTGAAAATGGGCCTTCACTAAGTAGCCATTTGGCGAGGGGTTGCAGAGGCCACTGAACTACATTAAGCTCGCTGAAATATACAGACTGCAATCACTCCAATTTGGGGCAAGAATGCGAGCGAGATCAGGTACACAGAGTAGCATTGGCGCATCGCCTAGTGTACGTGAAACCTCATTGAAAGTTCCAGGAGTCTGACCTTGCAGGATCGTGTAACGGGCGGAGAAAGTTGGGCTCGCCTAATATTTTCAGTGCATCGCCGAGTGGTCTAAGTATATCACCAAATATTCCAGTATCTCAGCTCACTTTTGATGCCACAAAAGAGAGCAAAGTCGAGATTGCCAAACCCATTCGGTGGATCGTGAACGGGTCCTGGCATCGCAGAATCACCCATACATGCACGTTTAACACACATTATTCAAAACAACTAATACTTGGGTTGCTTCCCAAGAAGAGCCTTATTTAACGTCGTGGCACGACGTGGAAATGCTTTCAAGCATATTCCAAGTACACCACTTCAATCACTGAAATTTCATGGCATTCTCCAAAATATAATTTCAAGTGTCGCCCTTCCTTACCTTCGACTTCAATGGCCCCATTTGTGAACACTCGTGTTACTCCAAATGGACCAGACTACTTTGACTTGAGCTTTCCCAGAAAGAGTCTCAGTCGAGAATTGTATAAAAACACCCAGTCTTCAACTTGAAATTCTCTCCTAAGGATTTTAGAGTCGTGCCTTTTCTTCATGTTCTCCTTGTAGAGAGCTGAACTTCCATATGCCCTAAACCTGAATTCACCCAGTTCGTTCAGCTGATGTACTCTTCCTTTCCAAGCCTTTACCCAATCCAGATTTAATGCCTTTAATGCCCATAGTGCTTTGTTTTCCCGTTCAATCGGTAAATTACAAGATTTCCCAAAAACTAGCTGATATGGGGACATGCCAATTGTTGTCTTTTAAGCAGTACGATATCCCCAAAGAGCATCATCTAGATTTTGGGACCAATCAGTCCTATTAGCATTCACGATCTTAGCCAAGATACTCTTAATCTCCCGATTTGACACCTCGACTTCGCCACTGATTTGAGGATTGGTGTTGCCACTTTATATTTCACTCTGTATTTACTAAATACAGAAGCAAACAACTGGTTGCAAAAATTCAAACCTCCATCACTCATAATAGCCCTAGGGGTGCCAAATCTTGCAAAGATGTAGCGTTTTAAGAATTGAACAATGCTCTTACCTTCATTGTTGGGTAGTGCCACAGCTTCCACCAATTTAGAAACGTAATCCACAGCCAGCAAAATATACTTATTACCAAATGAACTCACAAATGACCCCATGAAATCTATTCCCCAAACATCGAATAACTCAACTTCCAGAATAGGTTTAAGACGCAACTTATGCCTTCTGGACACCCTGCCTTGCTTTTCACATTGTATGTATTTCTTGACAAATTCATGAGCATCTTTGTAAAGGGTTGGACAATAGTAACCACTTTGAAGTATTTTAGATGTTGTTCGCACACCACTATGATGACCACTAACCGGCGAAGCATGACAAGCATTGAGAATTTCATTGACTTCTCCTTTAGGCACACACCGCCTCATAATATGGTCTACAAATTCTCTGAAAAATATGGCTCATCCCAAAAGTATCTCTTGACATCGAACAAGAATCGCTTTTGTTGATAAAAGTTCAGGTTTTCCGGCATTAGCCCACATACCACATAGTTAGCAAAATCAACATACCAAGGAGTCTGAATAAAAGTGGCCGTTAACACCTGCTCATTTGGGGATGAGTCATTTATGTCTAACTCAAGCTCATCTTTTTTTTGCTCTCCAACCTAGATAGGTGATCGGCTACCTGATTTTCACAACCACTTCTATCTTTGACTTCAAAGTAGAATTCTTTCAACAATAACATCCATCTTATCAACTGTCGTTTAGCATCTTTATTTGCTATTAAGTACCGCAGGGCTGCATGATCAGTGTGAACTACCACTTTGGTGCCTAGCAAGTATGCCTAGAATTTCTCAAATGCATAAACCACCGTAACTCTTGCTCCGTAACAGTGTAGTTACGTTGAGCACCATTCAATGGTTTGCTTGAGTAATAGATTGGATAGAATAATTTATTGCGCTTTTGTCCCAAAACAACACCCAACACAATCCCACTTGGATCACACGTCACTTCGAATGGTTCTGACCAATCTGGGCTAATAATCACCGGGGTAAAGATTAATTTCTCTTTCCAACGCTTAAAGGCTGCCATACATGCATCATTAAAGTCAAATTTCTCCTCTTTCTCCAACAACTTGCACAATGGGAGTGTAATTTTTGAGAAGTCTTTGATGAATCTTTGGTAGAACCCGGCATGCCCCAAGAAACTACGAATGCCCTTTACCAAGATTGGTAGTTGTAGCTTCTCGATTACCTCAATCTTTGCCTTGTCAACCTCCAACCCTTTTTGTGAGACCTTGTGACCTAAAACAATGCCTTCCCTAACCATGAAGTGACATTTCTTCCAATTTCGAACCAAATTGGCTTCCACACATCTTTGAAGAGCCTGCCCAAGGTGTGCTAAACATGTTTCAAAAGAATCACCCAGAATCGAGAAGTCATCCGTGAAGACATCCATTGAATATTCTACCATATCAATGAAAATAGACAACAATCACCGTTGAAACGTTGCCGGGGCATTACACAACCCCAAAGGCATTCTTTGAAAGCGAAAGTGTCACAGGGACAAGTGAAAGTGGTTTTCTCTTGGTTTTCCAGTGCAATTGAGATTTGATTATACTAGGAATAACCATCCAAGAAGCAATACCATCCACGCTCCGAAAGTCGATATAGCATTTGATCAATAAAAGGCATAGGAAAGTTATCTTTTTTTGTCCAAAAATTTAAATTCCGCTAGTCGATGCATACTCTCCATCCAGTTACCGGTCTCATAGAAAGGAGTTCCCCCTTTTCATTTGGGGCTATCGTGATGCCACCCTTTTTTGGTACACATTGCACTGGACTCACCCATTTGCTATCCTCAATAGGTTAAATCACACCTGCATCCAACCATATTATTATTTCCTTGTTTACCACCTTTTGCATCGGTGGGTTCAATCTCATTTGATGTTCGACACATAGCTTGCACTCACTATCAAGTTGAATCTTGTGAGTGCAAATGTGGGGTGGAATGCCCACAATATCAGTGATAGTCCACCCTATTGTCTTGATGTATCTTCTCAACACCTCAAGAAGCAATTTTACTTTCCATTCAAGCAAGGCAAATGTGATGATTACAGGCAAGGTGTTATTTACCCCCTAAGAATGCATATCCAAGATGAGCGGGGAGCACTTTCAACTTAAGCTTTGGTGGCTCCTCCGTGGATGGTTTGGCGGGAGAATTTTCTCGATTCTTTAGATCAATATCTAGCTTCAATGGGTTCCTTGAGTATTCACCTAATCCCGACAAAGCAGCTACCACTTCATTATAACCTTGAACTCGGTCTCATCATAATTTGCAAGAACAACCTCAAAAGGTTAACTCATACACATCAAATGGCTAACAGTAGCCACTACTTCATCAATTACATCAATCATTGAAACAACATGAATATCACTCGGGTGTTTCATTGACTGGCACACAGTAAAGGTGACCTCATCTTCGTTCACCCTGAACTTCAATCCCCCACTTTCACATCCACTAATGCTTTCCCAGATGCTAAAAATGGTCTTCCCAAGATGATGGGATCTTCAACATCAATCTCACAATCAAGAATAACAAAATCAGCATGAAGGATGAATCGATCGACCTTTACCAATATATCATAGAGTATCCCAGCGGGGTTCTTGATCGACTGGTCCGTCATAAAAAGCCGCATTGTTGTGGATTTTGGTTCACCCAGCCCAAGTTGTTTATAGATTTCATAGGGCATTAGATTTATACTTGCCCCCAAATCACATAGAGCTTTAGCAAATTGAAGCATATCGATAGAGCATGGGATGGTGAATTCCCCCGGATCTTCTTTCTTTTTAATCATCTCACTAGTCATAATGACACTACAATTATGAGAAACTTCGATTGTCTTGAAGTCCATGCTCATTTTCATGGTGACTAGCTCTTTCATGAATATGGCCTAACCCGTCATCTCCTACAATGCTACCACTAATGATAGTTTTATATAAAGTGTTTTGAACATTGCTAAAAATTTCTTGAACTTCTCATCCTCATTTTTCTTCTTGAGGCGTTGATGAAACGGATGAGCTATTTTGGGTAGAGATTGCACAATCTTTGGAGTTGAGGTCCCTTTTCTTTACCTTTTTGTAACTCTTCGGCGGGGATTTGCTTATGATTTTCCTCCTTCTCTTTGAGCATATCATTTTCTGGTGCTTGAACCGGATTCTCTTCCTCATCAATATCGTTCTCTTCTTCATGAGCTTTCACCCCATCGTTCCCCTTCGTATTACTAACCGCCATTTTTCCACTTCGAGTTACAACTGCCAAATCTTTGTCACTTCAGCCCTGGAAATTATTGTGCATTCAGCCTCACCCCCTTACAAACACTTTAGGCTCCAATTGTCCTGAAAGTTGGCTTAGTTGGTCCTCAAGTTTCTTGATTGCATTAGCATGAGTATTCACTCTATTATTCAATAATGATAAATCAGACTTCATCTCTTTAAGCATGTCATCCGATCATTCAACCTTGTTTAGGATACGTGACAACAATTCATCCACCCTTAAGTTATCCGAACTGCCCTTCGATCTTGGGTTGTCACTTGATTGTGTGTGGTACTCTTCATGACTCTCTTCTCTCCCTCAAAAGTTGTTTTGTTCACTCCAATCTAGTAGTAACACCTTCGCTCTTATTCTTTATACTAGTTCCGACCTTGATTCCCACCCACCTTAAAGTAGCTCGGATGGGAAGCTTCTTCAAGTCTCAACACTCTCCTTACCTCTTTGGGTTCACCCACATTTTCTAGCATTTGTTTTGTAACAACTCCACTTGGGCCAGTATCTTGCTAATATTCTCATCCCTCTCTTTCTCCTTGTCAAGTTATTCTTGCGTCATCCTAAAGAAAAAAAGGGGAAACTCTGTCCTCTTGAGTCTACCATGCCAGATTTATCTTTGTCATTTCATCAAGAATGAGGCTACCTCAAATGATTGTAACATTATTCCTCCTCGAGCCAATTAGTCAGCCACTTCTTTGTTCACTGAGTCTAAACTCCGGTAAAAATACTGAAGTATCACATCACAAGGCAGCCTATGAGTAGGACATAGTAATAGTAACTTCTGGAACCTCAGCCAAGTCTCATGAATTGGTTCCCCTTCTACTCGCTTGAAGTTTTGGATATCATCACACAATGTCACCATCTTTGAGGGTGGAAAGAACCTCACATCGAATGCCTCGGTGAGTTCCTCCCATGATAGAATAGAGTCTCTTGGTAGCTCAGCTAGCCATTTAGTTGCTTCCCCCATTAAAGAAAAAGGGAACAGCCGCAACCGAATTGATTCCTGTGAAATATCCTTGAGTGAGAATGGATTGCATGTCCCATAAAGTTTTGAATATGCTTATGAGGGTTCTCATGATCTAACCCTCCAAATTTACCTTTCGCTTGCAAGAGTTGCAACATTGTATTTGTAACATGGAATGCAGCATGGTCTTCAACCAGAGGTAGGCGAATAGCACATATGTCTCCTAATAGAGCTTCATTGGTATGCAAGAAGTCGTCACCATCATCTTGGCGCCAACGTTGGTTCATAGTGCTGTCATTCGCACTCATCCTGTCACCTGATCAACACAGATTACCACACAAAGGTAAGTTTATTCAACTACAACTCAAATAGATCACAATTTAAACTTCAATAAATCATCTTGGTGACAATGTTGGTTCACAGTGCTGTCATTCAGCACCATTTTGATTAACGCTCAACTACACCTCATTCGATAATTGGTGTAGATGATCGTAATCTAGTATATACCCAACAAATGAGTTGGGGTTGATCCCACAAGGAACGGTAAAATTTTGAATTTAATTATGAAGTTATGAACGCGATTTAAATGGTTGTAGGAATAGGAATTATCGAAAACTTTTAATGAAATCAAAAGGTTGACATCAATGTCAGGTGGGGGATTTTTATATCAGATATCAGTCACAACCACAACAATTAACAAGAATAATCAAATGAGTAAGAAGTGCTTGGAGGAATGACCGATTAATTACCAATTAACGCTTAATGGGTGTTAGGTAATTACAAAAAGCTACTTAATCTTCATGGGTAGGATGGGCCTTAAATGAGATAATTTTCTTTCAAACAACTACCTCATTTCAATTGAGTTCTTTCAAACCTCAACAAGCTAAATAAGAAAACCAGCCCACAACCTCAGTATATCTACTCTCTTGAGCTAGATAGGTAGAACAGGACTATAGATTAACTCTCTCGAGCTGAACCCATGATGACCCAATCACTACAAATGCTAGTTTATCTCCTTGGATTTACACATCTTTCTCAAGCAAGCATGAAACACTAAATCACATTATAATAAACATTCAACAAAGCAATTTAATTACAGCAATAAATCAGACCCACTTCAAATTAGCGCTACAATCAATAATTTCTAACACCCACTCAACTAAATTAAGCAATTAGTCACATGGTCAAACCCCTAAGAATGAGGTTTTAGCTATTCATCATAAAAGGAGAAAATTCAATACCTATTTCATGATCCATAGCTGGGTATTGATTCCCAAAATCTTAAAATGAATATGTTTTAATTACAACACTCAACTAGAAATCTACAGAAAAATGCTTCAAACCAACAAAAATAGTGTTTCTGTTATCAATCTCTCTTTTCACAATGTTTGGATTACCCTCTTTCTTCAAAAAAATATCAATTTATATTGATCCAAAATTTGGCCTTTTTGGGGCCAATTGGCGAGGAAATTCGGGATTCACCGATCACTCTTTTCCATCACCCTCTTAGCTCAAATTTCATACCTTTTGTAGTGTAACTTTCGGCGGTCTGAGTCAGGGTTTGCCGAGTGGTTCGGCAATGCGCGCTTTTTTCCTTTTTATCGCCACTTTGCTTGCAGCTTCACCGATAATCTTGTGCACTTCGGCGAATACAACCCCTCTTCGCCAAATTTCTCTCATCTCACAAGTGGTATTCTGTGAAATTGGGCGAGCGGAGTGCCAAATTATGAGGACCTCTCTATTGAGTTGGGGAACCATCACGTATACTAACACCATTCTTTCATACCCATTTCTGCATCTACAAGCCATTTTTTTAGGAATCACACAAATTCCTCAATTTTTCGTGTGTTAGCCCATGGATCAAGCGCCGGAGCACCCAAATTTTTTTTCTCAAAAAGCTTTATGAGGACTTCCGTATTGAGTTGGGGTACCATCACATCTACTCAGACAATGTTTTTCACAGCCATTTATGCATCTACAAGCCCCTTTCTAGGAATCACCAAAAAATATTTTCTCAAAAAATTTCACGAGGAGCTCCGTATTGAGTTAGGGAACCATCAAGTATACTTACACCATTTTTCACCCCAATTTCCGCATCTACATGCCCTTTCTAAGGAATCACGAAAATTCCTCAATTTTTCATGTGTATTAGCCTGTTGATCTAGCGCCCAGAGCACCCAAAATAGTTTTCTCAAAAATCTTTATGAGAACCACTATTTTGAGTTAGTGAACCATCACGTATACTCACAACATTTTTTCACGCCCATTTCGGCATCTACGAGCCCATTGATCTAGTGCCTGGAGCACCTAATTTTTTTCTCCAAAAACATTATGAGCACCTCCATATTGAGTTGGAAAACTATCACGTATACTCACACCATTTGTTTTGTGCCCATTTCCGCATCTACAGGCCCTTTTTGAGGAATCAGGCAAATTCCTCAATTTTTCGTATGTATAAGCCCATGGATCAGGTGCCCAGAGCACCAAAAAAAAATTCTCAAAAAAATTTGCGAGGACCTTTGTATTAAGTTGGGGAGCCATCACATATACTCACACCATTTTTTTCGCGCCCATTTCTGCATCTAGGGGCCCTTTTTTAGGAAACGCGCAAATTCCTCAATTTTTAGTGTATATTACCTCATTTATCTGGCGCCTAGAGCACCCACAATCTTTTTCTCAAAAAACAATATGAGGACCTCCGTATTGACTTGGGGAACCATCACGTATACTCACACCATTTTTCGCGCCCATTTTCGTCTCAGAGGTCCTTTTTTAGGAATCGCTCAAATTCCTTAATTTTTTGTGTGTATTATCCCATGGATCTGGGGGCCGGAGAACCCAAACTATTTTCTCAAAACACCTTATGAGAACCTCCGTGTTAATTTGGGGAACCATCACGTATAGTCACACCATTTTTTCGCGCCCATTTCCCGCATCTACGAGCCCTTTATTAGGAATCACGTAAATTCTTCAATTTTTCGAGTGTATTAGCCCATGGATCTAGCGCCCGGAACACCCAAAATATTTTTCTCAAAATACTCTATGAGGACCTCCGTATTGAGTTAGGGAACCATCACGTATACTCACACCATTTTTTCGCACCCATTTCCGCATCCACATGACGCTTTTTAAGAATCACGTAATTTCCTCAATGCCCATGGATCTCGCACCTTGAGCACCCCAAAAATTATTTCTCAAAAAAATTTATGAGGACCTCCGTATTGAGTTTAGGAACCATCACATACATTAACACCATTTTTTTCTCGTCCATTTCCGAATCTTCATGTCCTTTTTTTAAAATCACGCAAATTCCTTAATTTTTCCGTGTGTATTGCTCTCAAAAAAACTTCACGAGGACCTCCGTATTGAGTTAGGGAAACATCACATATACTCACACCATTTTTTGCGCCCATTTCCGCATTTACATGCCCTTTTATAGGAATTGCTTAAATTCCTCAATTTTTCATGTATATTAGCCCATGGATCGGGAGCCTGGAGAACCCAATTTTTTTTCTCAAAATCTTTATGAGGACAGTCGTATTAAGTTGAAGAACCATCACGTATACTCACACAATTTTTTTTGCGCCTATTTCCGCATCCACAGGTCCTTTTTGGAAATCATGCTTTTTTTTCGTTTGTATATTAGCTCATAAATCTGGCGCTCGGAGCACCTAAAATTTTTTTCTTAAAAAACCTTTGGAGGGCCTCCGTATTGAGTTGGGAACCATCACTTATACTCACACCACTTTTTTGCTCCCATTTTGGCATATACAGGTCCTTTTTGCGGAATCGCGCAAATTCCTCAATATTTCGTGTGTATTAGCCCATGGATCTGAAGCCGGAGTACCCAAAAAAAATTTCTTCAAAAATTTTATGAGAACCTCCGTATTGAGTTAGGGAACCATCACGTATACTCACACCAATTTTTTCACGCCATTTCTTCATCTACAATCCCTTTTTTAGGAATCACGCTAATTTATCAAATTTTCGTGTGTATAAGCCCATGGATGTGATGCCCGGAGCACCCAAATTTTTTTTCCTAAAACGCTTTATGAGGACCTCCGTATTGAGTAAGGGAACCATCAGGTATACTCACACCATTTTTTTCACGCCCATTTCCGCATCTATCGGTCCTTTTTAGGAATCGCTTAAAGTCCTAAATTTTTCGTGTGTATTAGCCCATGGAGTTGACACTGTAGTACCCACATAAAAGTTTTCTCAAAAAAATTTATAAGGACCTCTCTATTAAGTTGGGGAACCAACACGTATACTCACTCCATTTTTTTCGCTCCCTTTTCCGCATCTACATGCCATTTTTTAGGAAACACGGAAAATCCTCAATTTTTCATGTGTATTTGCCCATGGATTTGGCGCCCATAGCATCCAAAAATATTTTCTCAAAAACATTTACGAGGACCTCCATATTGAGTTGGGGAACCATCATGTATACTAACACCACTTTTTCGTACCTATTTCCACATCTACAATCCCTATTTTAGGAATCGCGCAAATTCTCAATTTTTCGTGTGTTAATTATCCCAAAGATATGATGCCCAGAGCACCCAAAACAATTTTCTCAAAAAGCTTTATGAGGACCTCCATATTGAGTTTGGGAACCATTACGTATAATCACACCAATTTTTTCGCACCCATTTCGGCATCTACAGGTTCTTCTTTAGGAATTGCGCAGATTCCTCAATTTTGCATGTGTATTATCCCATGGATATGGTGCTCGGAGCACCCAAAATTTTTTTCTCAAAAAACTTTATGAGGACCTCCGTATTGAGTTGGGGAACCATCACGTATACTGATGTGCCGCGAAATCTTGGCACATTTGATGAGTGAAAACTAAGAATTCATACTAGAATCGAGTGTATTTATGTGGATATAATGTGTTTGGTAGTGTTTGTACAGGTGAAACAAGTGTTAGTGAAAGAAGATAGAAAAGATGAAAATGCAAGTTGGAATCTTAGTTATTGACAAACCAAGTGAAGATCACAGATGCCTTTACGGGCAGTGAAGATCAAGACGTATCGTGATAACATCTGTGGTGCAACTTCCAATATGGTAGCATTGAAGACCCAAACTTGGGAAATTCTAAGTAAAGACCACGGACACCCAGATGGACTATGGTCTCTTTAACGGTCTGTGTCCGTGATGCATTTTCCAGTATACTGGCTTTGAAGACCCAAACTTGGGAAATTCTAAGTGAAGACCACGAGCACCTAAAGGGACTGCTGTCTCTTTAACGGTCCGTGGTGTTGTCCGTGATGCAATTTCTAGTGTGCAGGCATTGAAGACCCAAGTTGGGAAGTTCTAAGTGAAGACCCTTCCGTGAAGCCCTTGACAGACCATGGTAGCATCCGTGAGGTGCCCGACAGTTCAGTTCTACTTCGAGTAGGACTCTTTTTAAAAACACTTTATTTAATTAATTAGGTTTTTTAATGTTTTATCTTGTATTATCTTGAACGAAGAACACTTTTTCAAATATTCTTAATTTTTATTTTCGATTTTAACATTGAATCAAGTTTGAAGGTTGGATTTCCGGTTCTTGAATTATCAAAGTGCTTGTTGATTTGCTTATTCTCGTAAGTACTTTCTCATCATGTTTTCATTTTACATTTCTGAATGTTTATGTGAAATCATGAGTGGATAAATACCACAACTGGGACTGTTGGATATATGACGTAAATTGAACTGTAATTCCGTAAAATGAGTGATAGGTGATTTATATTTGCAAATTATAATTTAGCTTTTGTTATTCATGTATTCTAATGAGTGCACGCATTAGAGTGAGCTTGTATTTGCCTTTTGTTTGAGAATTATCTGATTAGACTGAGAAGTATCAGATATACTTAACTCGTATGTATTTTGTAAAGATAAATTACCTGAAACTCAATTACGGAAGAACATTAGATGTAACGTTCTAGGGAACACAATCCTAGTTTCATTTAATCATCGAAACAACTTTAAAACTTAAAACTCTGTTAATTGTTAATATGGATTTTGATTACCTATTTTAGTTACTAGAACATCACAAGTAAACCCATTTTACTTTCCGTACCTACTTCTTTAGGAAATAATAACGGCATTTGAGTAAACACGACAGTGAAATCATTTCTGTAAAGAAATTCTCTGTGGGATCGACCTCAACTCATTGAGTTCTATAAATTGACTTCGACCATTTATATCTCTTAATTGAGGTGTAAGTTTGGACGTATCAAATTTTGGCACTGCTGCCGGGGAATTTCAATTTAGAAGTGTTTTGGTAGCTTTTATTCGATGTTTAGTTATATTTCCTAATTTTACGTCTTGTTCTTTGTCTGTGTCTCTTTCAGGTGATTTCGACAATGTATTCCAAGTGTCTAGAAGTAAGGGAGCCACATTGATCCCATACGACCCAGAACTTTGGAAGACACTCCGTAAAATGGTGAATGCACAAGAACTTGAGGCTCAGAGGCAAAGACTGGGACTAGAAGCTGAAACCGCTGCAAGAGGTATTCAGCAGAATGTTGTGAACAACCCGCCTAGGATGGTGGAAGAAAACATAGTAGTGGATGAAATAATTCCTCCCCACCACCAACCAATAACTCTAAGGGGTAGCGCACAACATCCAACTCACATGATGTATGAAAAGGATTGCTTAGACTTGGATGGAGTTGGAGCCACAGGAGCGATAGTGTTACCTGCACTACCTCTAGGTGTGAAATTCACAATCACCAGTACTATGATTCAACTGCTGAATCTGAAAGGTATATTCAGGGGTGCAACTGGTGATGATGCTAATGAACATCTGATGAACTTTGTGGCGATCTGCAAATTGCAAGAAATTCCTAGAGTTAGCCAAATAGCAATGTGATTGAGGCTGTTTCCATTGTCTCTTACTGGAGAGGCAACCAACTGGTTGAATGAGATGCCGGATGACTCAACCAGGACTTTGACTGAGTTGAAGGAGGCTTTCCTGGAACGATTCTTTCTGGAATCAAAAGAACTGTAGATGAAAGATGAAATAAGTGCCCACAAGTATTTACCAGGAGAAGAGAAGTATGACACCTTGTGGAGATTCAGCCAAAAGCTGAAGAAGTGTTCAAACCATGGTCTCACTGAGAGACATCTAAAACAGGCATTTTATAGATCTTTGAATTATGTTACTAAACCTATTGCTGATGCAGTGTGTGTAGGATCATTCATGAGGAAGCCATTCTCAGAGAGCATGTAGCTGATGGACGAGGTGTCTAAGAATAATAGGTCATGGTACACCAGAGATGCAGAAGTAGGAGACATGGGGTTCACTTTTGAACTTTCAGCCGAACAAAGGAAAAGAGAAGAAGAAAGAGATGAGGACATGGCACACATGATGACCCAAATAGATTTTCTCACGAAGCTTATTGTCGCGAGTTCTGAAACGGTAAATGTTGTAGGAACTCCAAACAGGTATGAAGATAAAGACGTTGATCTAGATGAGGAGGCTAAATACTTGGGAAACCAAGGAGGTTTCCGAAATTATAACTCGGGAAACCAGGGTTACAATTCTAGAAATGCAGGTTAGAATTACCCAAGGGAAGGACAATATGATAGGCCAGCAACTAGAGAGTAGGGAAACTGTAAGAATAGAGATGAGTATAGAAATGATCGCAGTGGTGTGTAACTGCCACCAGGTAATAGAGACCGGGCAAGTGGTAGTTCCAGCAGGTCTAAGCTGGAAGACATAATGGCTAAGATGCTCCAAAAAGTTGAGTCAACTGATGCATGAGTTAGGGAGATGAGAGTTGACTTCTCCAGTATGAGTCAACTGGTAGATTCTCACACTACTGCCATCAAGCAAATAGAGCAGCAGTTGGGGAAACTTTCAGCATCACTAAACCAGAGGAAGAATGTGTCACTACCTACTGATACTATTCAAAATCCTAAGAAGGATGGGAATTGCATGGCTATCGCCACCAGGAGTGGTAAGATTCTTAATGACCCAATTTTTACAAGTACTCAGAATGAATAGGTGGTGGAGCAAACTGGAAGAGACGAGGCCGAAGCTGAACATGTAGATGACTTGGAGGATGCCCAGCCAATAGTGAAACACGTAGGAGCAATGGAGAAAGGGGTTGAGGGAACTATGCCTTTACAACAGATCCCAAGTCCACCTCTTCCTTTCCCTCAAAGGCTTAAAAAGAAAGCCGAAGATGGGAAATTTGTGAAGTTCATCACTATGCTGAGATAGCTGTCAGTAAACATACCATTGGTGGAAGCCCTGGAGCAGATGCCAGGATATGCCAAGTTCATGAAAGACTTGGTTACAAAAAAAAGAGGTGTAAATATTGATTTGACCAACAATGTTCATCACTGCAGTGCTATTGCTATAAGATCTATGGTATATAAGAAGGAGGATCCAGGGGCATTTATCATACCCTGCACCATCGGATCAATCAAATTTGCAAAGGCCTTGTGTGACTTAAGGGCCAGTATAAACTTGATGTCGCTGGCCATCTACAAGCAACTGGGGTTACGAGTTCCAAAACCGACAACAATGAGGTTGATGATGGCAGATACGTCAGTGAAGCGACCTATGGGCATCCTATGTGATGTGCTTGTAAAGGTAGACAGATATATCTTTCCGGCAGACTTCGTGATCTTGGATTGCAAACTGGATTTTGAGGTTCCCATAATCTTGGGAAGACCCTTTCTCTCTACTGGACGAGCATTGGTAGATGTTGAGAGAGGAGAACTGAGGTTCAGACAGAATAAGAAGAGGTAAAATTTAATATTTACAAGTCAATGAAATAGCCGCATGACATGAATGTGCTGTCCGCGATAGAGGTTTTTGAGGAAGAAGAGATCGGAGCAACCATTGAGAAGAGGCTGGTTGTTAAAACATTAGTAGCCGTGTTGATGAATTTTGAAGCGGATCTCCAGACTGACTATGTGGAAACCATAAATACCTTACATGGTATGGGAGCACACTCTTATGTTCCAAAGAAACTAGACCTAGATTTAAAAAACAGGCCAAGCTCTCCAGCAAAACCATCAATTGAGGAGCCACATGTGCTGGAATTGAAACAATTACCTAGTCACCTGAGGTATGCATTTTTGGGCGCTAACAATACTTTGCCTGTGATTTTGGCTGCAGATTGAAATTATGAACAGATTCAAGTTGTGATCAAAGTGCTGGTAAGATATAGAAGGGCAATTTGGTGGACCATTGCTGACATCATCGAGATACCTCCAGGTATATGCACTCATAAAATCCAACTTGAGGAGGACTGCAGCCTAAGCATTGAGCACCAGCAGAGGGTAAACCCACCAATGCAAGAGGTGGTCAAAAAAGAAATCATCAAGTGGTTAGATGCTGGGGTGGTGTATCCCATTTCTGACAGTCACTGGGTGAGCCCAGTACAATGTATGCCAAAAAGGGTGGTATGACAGTGGTGGCGAATGCAAAGAATGAGTTGGTCCCACAAAGACCAGTAATTGGATGGTGAGTGTACATGGACTAAAGGAAGTTGAACAAGTGTACCTTGAAGGATCACTTCCCAATGCCATTCATGGACCAGATGCTTGACAAGTTGGCTGGAAAAGTGTGGTACTATTTCTTAAATGCATACTCTGGCTACAACCAGATATCAATTGCTCTTGAAGATCAAGAAAATACCACCTTTACATGTCCTTATGGCACCTTTGCATTTAAATGCATGCCATTTGGACTATGTAATGCACCAACAACTTTCCAGAGGTGTATGAAGTCTATCTTCTCGGACATGGTGGAGGATACTGTGGAGGTATTCATGGATGACTTTTCAGTGGTAGGTGATACATTTGATGATTGTTTGCTTAATCTTAGTAGGGCCTTATAGAGATGCGAGGAAGTCAATCTAGTGCTAAACTGGGAGAAGTGCCATTTCATGGTGAAGAATGGCATAGTCCTTGGGCACAAGGTGTCACAAAAGGGGTTAGAGGCCGATAAAGTGAAAATTGAGGTTATTGAAAAATTGCCTCCACCTTTCTATGTGAAGGGTTTTCGAAGGTTCTTAGGACATGCTGGATTTTGTAGGCGTTTCATCAAGGATTTCTCAAAAATTGCACGCCCCTTGTGCAAACTTTTAGAGAAGGAGGTGAGATTTTCTTTTGATGAGGCATGTCTAAGAGCCTTTGAATGCCTGAAGGAGAAGTTGATTTAAGCCACAGTGATCATTGGCCCAGATTGGGCTGAGCCATTTGAGGTAATGTGTGTTGCTAGTGGTACTGCCTTAGGAGTTATGTTAGGGCAGAAGCGCAACAAGATGTTCCATCCGATTTACTATGCTCGTAATTAACTAAATGGAGCACAGCGAAACTACACAGTTACTGAACAGGAACTACTGGTGGTGGTGTATGCTTTCGAGAAATTCAGATCTTACTTGCTGGGTACTAGAGTGATAGTCCATACGGATCATGCAGCTCTGAGATACCTCATAGAAAAGAAAGATTTCGAGACAAGGTTGATCAGATGGGTGTTACTTCTTCAGGAGTTTAATTTTGAGGTTAAGGATAGGAGAGGTTGTGAGAACCAGGTAGCTGATCACCTGTCTAGGTTGGAGGCTCAAAAATAAAGAGGAACTTGAGGTCGAAATTAATGATTTGTTCTCGGATGAGTAGGTATTAGCCGCTACTCCTGATGTTATTCCTTGGTTTACTGATTTTACTAACTTTCTTGTTAGTGACTTGATGCTTGAGGGGCAGACATTTCAACAGAGGAAGAGGTTCCTGCATGATGTGGGTATGGGCTTGGGCTTCGGTTCGGGACTTTGAATCGATCAATCGAATGGGAAAACACCTTTCCTCTTTCGCTTTCTCTCCACTCATCCCTAAAGCTGAGATGTTTTCACATTCTAGAGGCCTGTGAATCCTCTCTAGTAGGTGGCCATCATGGAGGTGCTCCGACAGCCCACAAGATACTTCAGTATGGGTACTACTGGCCCATAATTCATCAGGATATGATGGACATAGTAAGGAGTTATGATGTGTGCTAGCGGCAATGAGTCATCTCTTGGCGCCATGAGTTAACCATGACACCTATTCTGGAGGTGGAGCTGTTTGATGTGTGGGGAGTTGATTTCATGTGCCCATTTGTGAGCTCCTATGGGCAGAAGTACATATTGCTGGCAGTGGACTATGTGTCCAAATGGATTAAGGCAGTTGCTTTGCCTAAGAATGATGGTAAGAGTGTTGCTGGTTTTCTGAAGAATAATATCTTCTCAAGGTTTGGCACACCCAGAGCTATCATTAGTGATGGTAGTTCCCATTTCTGCAACAAGGTATTCAATGCGCTTCTGGACAAATATGGAGTTAAACAACACAAGGTGGCAACTCTTTATCATTCGCAGACTAGTGGTCAAGTGGAGGTGTCCAATTGTAACAACCCGGAAAATATAGTAAAAACAAGCTACAGTCTAATGGAAGCTAATAGGTGACTTTAGAGTCTCACATGTTAGTTTATAGTTGGAAACTTGTTTAAATGATGAAAAATGGCTTTAGAGATAGTTTGGGGATTTTAGAAGTCAAACGCCAAGAAACGACTAAATCATCCGGAAAGTAGTCATTTGAGCTAGTGTGTTCTAGAGTGTTGTCGTTGAAGTTTGGTGTGTTGTTTGAGGGTTAAATCTTGTAGAAATGACCCTAGTACCTATAACACCATGTTTAAGGGTTAAACATCTGGGTACGACTCCCCAAATACCTCTCGAATGGTCCTTGGGGAGGACCCCAAATCAATCCCCAAAACTGCCAAGATAGAGGTGATCTACGGTTGCAATCCACGGCCAGTAGATTGATCTACGACTCGTGGATAGGCTCCGTAAGTCAATACTTAGTCTTGGGAGCCTTAGATCCATTTTCCAAGTCTCTGAATCAAACGATGACATGCCAGTACGGCCCGTAGACCCATCCACGATCCGTGGATGGGCAATCGTAGGTGCTGTCAACTTTTGGAGTGTTAGTTTTAAGTTGGTGATTTGGAGTTTAGTTGGTTGATTGATTAAGGGATTAGGGGGTTGGTTTGTTAGTTAGTTAATCGACCATTTAAGCTAAAAATACCCTAAACTAACTCATGGAATCGTTTGGGACTAAGACCCCCAAAACAGTCCACCAAAACAGTTCACTAAGACAGTTTTGAGGTGACCTACTGATGGCCATTGATGGCCAGTATATTGGTTGACGCCCCGTAGGTCAAGAACGTAGGTCCATACTTAGGTTTTTTAAAGGCCTGCAACATTTAGTCTCCCAGACCCAAACCACGAGACCAAACCACGGACAGTAGATCAATCTACGGTCCGTGGATGGCAAAACGTAGATGCTAACAGTTTTTCAGCTTTCCTTTTTAAGTTAGAAGTTAGGGCTTGGGTTAGTTATTAATTAGGGGTTAATGTAGGTCGGTTAATAGGTTATCTAACCACCTATATAAGCTTAAACAAACCCTAAACTAATCATTCTAACTCACCCAACTAAAGAACCCATAACTCTCTCCAAAAATCATCTCTCTAGGAGTAAAGAAGAAGAGGAAGAAGAAAAGAGAAGATGGCAGCTTCTTGGTCGAGATTTCACCATGGATTCAAGCTTGGATTAGGAAAGTGATTCAAAGTATGTAAGCTTCTTCATCCATGGGTACTTCCACCCATGGAGCCCCCATAGATTTCCTCCAATTGTGAACTCAAAAGACCCAATTCTAGCTAGGGTTAGGGTTACATTGTGGGTAGGGCTTGGGTGTGATTCCAATCTAATGGATATCACCCAATATTGATTGGATTGTATTTTTTTAGTGATATTATGATGATTTCATGTTATTTCAATGGTAAACCCTAGTCTAATTTGATGAATGTGATATTGTGGGTTGATGCCATTAGAGGCAATGTTGAAGGTCCTTATGTGATCTTCCTATTTCAATGTCTTGAATACTAATTGATCTTAGTGAGGATCATCTAATCATAAATTGAACTAGACTCTATAATATATGATTGGTTTTGGCTTGTAAAGTGTGAATTGAACCGTTATGATCAATTATGGTTAGAATCACTTAGTAATGATGAATGTGATTAAGAATACCTTAAAACTAGATATGAATGGTGATCATAAGAAGTAAAGCTTGAATGTAAGGCTTGAAGTAATGAATCTTGATAAGTAGGGTTTGAAGTTAAGTCCAATATGATTAACTATAGATGCAAAGTCTTCAAGAGTATAATCTACATATGAATCCAAGGCTAATGAATACAATTGTGTTGAGAGACCTTTATCTACCTAGATCACCTAATGAATCCTAGATGGTAGGAAGTGATAGAATCACTTAGGTAATGATGTTATCCTTGTCTAATGAAAAATTCTAGACATAAGGCTAAATATGAATATGAACTTAACATGAAGAACTTCTCACATAGTAATGGTTCTAGGGTTGAAGGACTTCTCCTAACTAATTGAACCTAAGGTTAGAAAGCCTTTATACCTAGGTCATGGATGGTGATAATTGCTCATAGATGGTCTAAAAGAGGTATTAGCATGGGTTGGTGGGCAAGAACACCTTTCCATTACCTTGATTCAAAGTAGAGACTCAATGATTATCTTGTGGGATTTTATGCCTAGCACCGAGAGGGTATTGAAATGAGAATAGAGGTTCCCACCTAGATGAGTTTGGTGTTTCATGGAGGTTCGTACATAGTTAGTTTGGCCTTCCCACAAGGATCTCTCTCCTAGAAGAGTATTCATTTCCCCAAGTGTGTCTCAGGAGATGAAAATCTTACCTAGTGGAGTTTGGGTTTCTAGTAGCAATCTCTGTATCCCTTAACTACATGCCTCGTAGGGAGTTAGCTAGTGGACCAGACTAAGCTAACAAACCGGTTCCACCTTGGCTAGTGGACTAACCCTTGATGGTGTGGGTAACACCATAAGAGATCATATGTTCTCATGTCGGTTATGGCTAATCCCAATGAAGCAATATTATTAATGAACTAAGATTTTGCAAAATGTAGCATATCCTAGAGTTCAAACATCATGGACTAAGACTATGCATAATGTAGCATCTCCTAGAGTCCAATGCAAGTAATGGTCTAAGATTATGCTTGAAGGAGCATCTTTTAGAGACCTAACTTAATGAACCAAGATGTACCTAAGGTGGTATCTCCTAGGGTTCAACTTAATGAACAAAGATGTACTTAATGTTAGTATATCCTAGGGTTCAAGGTAATGAGCGACTAAGATAAGTTAGTAAAGTACCTCATAATGTCAATAGTATAAAGGGACTTAGATATGCCTAAGTAAGGCCTCATACAGTCCATAATGATAAATGAACTTAGACATGCTAAAAGAAGTATCTCCTAGGGTTCAACCTTATAATGAACTAAGATCGTGCTTTAAGTAGCATCTCCAAGGGTTCATGTCTAGTGAACTTAGATTATGCTTTGAATAGCATTTCCTAGGGTTCCAATATGATGAACTAGATGTACCTAGGATAGTATCTCTTAGAGTTCAAAACAAGAAGGAACTAGATAGACTTAGTAAAGTGTCATCCTAGAGTTCTTATACTTAGATAAGAAGGGCTAGTCTATAATTAAGGAACATGAGTTTGATGACCTAAATGAGTACTTAGTATGAGTAGTATTATGGGATGCTACTCAAGCCTTGCACAAGTATGACTAAAGGTTACCTTATAAGTGTTGTCTTACATGAGATATGCTTGATAGATAGTTACTATGGATGTCTTCTAGGATGTGGTTGACTAGAGATGATATTACCCTTGTCTACTTGAAGTGAGTCAATATTGATACCGAAGGAGGGTGGATATGACTAGGATGACTTCAAGGTAATTCTTAGTGTGAAGGGTATTATGGGATGCCATTTATGCATTACACAAGTGTGTCTTGAGGTTACCTAGAAGTGTGGTACCCTTATGGTAGAAAGACTTAAGAGTTGACTATACACTTAGACTATGAGGGTAAAGATGACCAAGAGTCTATTTTTCTTATTATGTCTTATCTCCTATGGCCATTATTATACCTTTTGTTGACTTGTATGTTTATGATTCTTATGTTGGAGACCATGTAATGACTATAATGATTATGTTATGACTTGTTATTATCTCTTATGCTTATGTCTTATGTTGACTAACCATTTGAGATGCTCTTATGATGTGTTCTAGCTTTCATACTTAGTACCTTTTGTACTAACGCATATTGCCTACATTCTAAACAAATGTAGGGTCTTGGATATTGGGTTCATTTGAAGGCTAGGTTCCAAGGGCTTAGAAGAGTTGAAGATCTTGGTGAGTCCTCATAGCTTCGAGGACGAAACCCACTTACCTTTATGTCTTTATTATTCTTGTTGAAACTATTGTATGGGCTGTGTCCCAAGAGTTTATTCTATAAAGTTGTAATAGATGGTTTGAGACAAAGTCTAGAAAGTCTTCCGTTTGCTTTTATGAGAAAATGACTTCGATTGTAAAAGTTTTAAATTCTTTCGTATTTTCTATTTATCTTATGAAGAATGTGCTAAGGGCTTGTATGCTACCCCTTTGGGGTCAAATACGCCATGTTACGACAAGGGGGTGCTCTCGGGTCATGACAAACTTGGTATCAGAGCATAAGGTTTTTTGGGGAAAAATTTAGGATTGTCTCAAACCACGTCTAAGTAGAGTCTTATTCATGGGTGTGAGTCGCGCCACATTTTATGAATAGGAGACTATTGGATGATTAGGAAAAGTCTCACTTCTTCATTCTCTTAGTCGTGCCATATGATGTTTAGCTCTAGTAGGTCTTTCTCCTATTGGTTGCCTATGATTTTTCAGGTTATGGAAAATACTAAGGCTAATGTTAGTAGAAATGAGGAAGGTGATGAGGAGCAAGTGGTTCCTCTCCAATTTACCCCTCAAGTTCCCAATGATGAAGGGGCTTTGACTAATGTGGAGATAAGAGCGGCTCTCCAAACTTTGACCCAACTCATGGCTACCCAAACTCAAGCGATCACCACTCAAACTCAGAGTTGACGGCCCAAGCTAACTGAGATGTGGGGCCCCGGGCTAATCCTAATGTGAGTACTCTAGCCTCAAGGTTGAGAGACTTTACTCGGATGAACCCTTCTATCTTCTTGGGTTCCAAAGTGGATGAAGACCTACAATAGTTTTTGGAGGAGATCTACAAGATAGTGGAGGCTATGGGGGTAACTCCTTTTGAGAAAGCCGAATTAGAGAGGTATCAATTGAAAGATGTAGCCCAAGTATGGTATGCTCAATGGAATGATAATAGGCCTTTAAGGGCGGGACCCATAGATTGGGAAGTGTTCAAGAAGGAATTCCTTGATAGGTTCTTTCCAAGGGAAATGAGGGAATTTAAGGTACAAGAATTTATCAACCTTAGGCAAGGGTGTATGAGTGCTCTAGCATATTCCCTAAAATTCACTAAGTTGTCCAAGTATGCTCCATCCTTAGTGTCAAACCCAAGAGATGAGATGAGTCGATTTGTGATCGGAGTGTCTGAATTAGTTGAGGAAGAATGTCGTGCGGCAATGCTACATGATAACATGGACATCTCCCATCTAATGGTGTATGCTCAACAAGTTGAGAAGACAAAACTTAAGAAGATGAGTAGGGAAGCTAAGAGACATAGAACTAGTGATGGGGATTTCTCCAATTCTAGCTCCGAGGGATATGATCAACCTAGGACCCATCAAGAACTTTCCAACCAAGAGAGGGTGTTTAAGTCTAAACCTCTAAGAGGGAGTAATAGTGAATCTGTGTTGCTTAAGCCTTCTTGCTCCAAGTGTGGAAGGAAGCATTATGGTGAGTGTCTAGTCGGAAATGAGGGATGCTATGGTTGTGGTGATGAGGGTCATAAGAAGAGAGATTGTCCAATCCTTAGGGCTAAAGGGAGGGAGGCCAAGTCCAAGGCTCCCAAGTGATCATAGGTTCTATGCTCTCCAATCTAGAGAAGATCAAGAGTGATTTCCTCATGTCCCTTCCGGTAAGTGTTTCTTTCATGTTTTAGAAAATTTCCAGATTTCTTGTCTTTTATGAATTCTTATGTTGGATTTTGAAGTTATTTTTAATATGCATGATGTTTAGAAAAGTGTGTGTGGGTTTACTCCCAAGTGGGGGATAGTGTGCCTACATAGTAGGGTTATGGTGTGCCTTGTGTGTTGCCATGATTTCCTTATATGCATGGTCATGAAAATGCTTAGTTCTTGTTAGCAAATGACTCATTTCCATTGTGTGCTCATGTTGTAGTGCAATTGAGTAAGATTTGCATATAGACTTCTTGAATTAAGCATAAGCATGCCTTAGTTTTGGAATTGAAAGATTCCTCCTTGAATAAATGCTTGGTGAGATGTAATTTATATTTAGACTCCATGAGTGTGTGTTGAGAATTTTGTATCTAGGAGATGTTAGTTCCTCCTTTAAAATGAGTAGATATAGAATTTGATGCATTTTGGGTTGGTAAAAGTAGTTCCTACTCCCTTGAGTTGCATTGAATGAGTTTAGTTTGGAATTGAGGTTTTCTTGCTTGATTTTGTGAATTAGATGTAGTTCATGCATAATGGGCTGCTAAGCTAGATTTTAGACCTTATAAAGTGTTTAAAGTGTCATTCGAGGACGAATGTTCCCAAGTGGGGGATAATGTAACAACCCGGAAAATATATTAAAAACAAGCTAGAGTCTAATGGAAGCTAATAGGTGACTTCAGAGTCTCATATGTTAGTTTATAGTTGGAAACTTGTTTAAATGATAAAAAATGGCTTTTAGAGTTAGTTTGGGGATTTTAGAAGTAAAACGTCAAGAAACGACTAAAACGTCCGGAAAGTAGTCATTTGAGCTAGTGTGTTCTAGAGTCTTGTCATTGAAGTTTGGTGTGTTGTTTGAGGGATAAGTATTGTAGAAATGACCCTAGTACCTAGAACACCATGTTTAAGGGTTAAGTGTCCGGGTACGACTCCCCAAAGACCCCTCGAGTAGTCCTTGGGGAGGACCCCAAAACAGTCCCCAAAACTGCAAAGATTGAGGTGATCTAAGGTTGCAATCCACGGCCAGTAGATTGATCTACGGCTCATGGATAGGCTCCATAAGTCAATACTTAGTCTTGGGAGCCTTAGCTCCATTTTCCAAGTCTCTGAACCAAACGACGACATGCCAGTACGGCCCGTAAACCCATCCACGATCCGTAGATGGGCAATCGTAGGTGCTGCCAACTTTTGGAGTGTTAGTTTAAGTTGGTTATTTGGAGTTTAGTTGGCTTATTGATAAAAGGATTAGGGGGTTGGTTAGTTAGTTAGTTAATCACCCATTTAAGCTAAAAATACCCTAAACTAAGTCATGGAATCGTTTGGGACCAAGACTCCAAAACAGTTCACTAAGACACTTTTGAGGTGACCAACAGATGGCCATTGACGGCCAGTAGGTTGGTTGATGCCCCGTAGGTCAAGAACGTAGGTCCATACATAGTTTTTTTAAAGTCCTGCAACACTTAGACTCCCAGACCCAAACCACGAGACCAAACCACGGACAGTAGATCATTCTACAGTCCGTGGATGGCCAAACGTAGATGATGCCACTTTTTCAGCTTTCCTTTTTAAGTTAGAAGTTAGGGGTTGGGTTAGTTATTAATTAGGGGTTAATGTAGGTCGGTTAATAGGTTATCTAATAACCTATATAAGCTTAAACAAACCATAAACTAATCATTCTAACTCACCCAACTAAAGACCCCATAACTCTCTCCAAAAATCATCTCTCTAGAAGTCAAGAAGAAGAGGAAGAAGAAAAGAGAAGAGGGCAGCTTCTTGGTCGAGATTTCACCATGGATTCAAGCTTGGATTAGGGAATTGATTCAAGTATGTAAGATTCTTCATCCATGGGTTCTTCCACCCATGGACCCCCCCATAGATTTCCCCCAATTGTGAACTCAAAAGACCCAATTCTAGCTAGTGTTAAGGTTACATTGTGGGTGGGGCTTGGGTGTGATTCCAATCTAGTGGATATCACCCAATATTGATTCATTTGTATTTTTTTAGTGATATTATGATGATTTCATGTTATTTCAATCGCAAACCGTAGTCTAATTTGATGAATGTGATATTGTGGGTTGATGCCATTAGAGGCAAGGTTGAAGGTCCGTATGTGATCTTCCTATTTCAATGTCTTGAATACTAATTGATCTTAGTTAGGATCATCTAATCATGAATTGAACTAGAATCTATGATGTATGATTGGTTTTGTCTTGTAAAGTGAGAATTGAACCTTTATAATCAATTACTGTTATACCTTAAAACTAGATATGACTGGTGATGATAAGAAGTAAAGCTTGAATGTAAGGCTTGAAGTAATGAATCTTGGTAAATAGGGTTTGAAGTTAAGTCCACTATGATTAACTATAGATGCTAAGTCTTCAGGAGTATATTCTACATATGAATCCAAGGCTAATGAATACAATTGTGTTGAGAGACCATTATATACCTAGATCACCTAATGAATCCTAGATGGTAGGAAGTGATAGAATCACTTAGGTAATGATGTTATCCTTGTCTAATGAAGAATTCTAGACATAAGGCTAAATATGAATATGAACTTAACATGAAGAACTTCTCACATAGTAATGGTTCTAGGGTTGAAGGACTTCTCCTAACTAATTGAACCTAAGGTTAGAAATCCTTTATACCTAGGTCATGGATGGTGGTAGTTGCTCACACATGGTCTAAAAGAGGTATTAGCATGGGTTTGTGGTCAAGAACACCTTTCCATTACCTTGAGTCAAAGTAGAGACTCAATGATTATCTTGTGGGATTTTATGCCTAGCACCGAGAGGATATTGAAGTGAGAAGGGAGGTTCCCACCTAGATAAGTTTGGGCTTTCATGGAGGTTACCACATAGTTAGTTTGGGCTTCCCACAAGGGATCTCTCTCCTAGAAGAGTATTGATTTCCCCAAGTGTGTCTCATGAGATGGAAACCTCACCTAGTGGAGTTTGGGTTTCTAGTAGCAATCTCCTTATCCCTTAACTACATGCCCCGTAGGGAGTTAGCTAGTTGATCCGACTAAGCTAACAAACCGGTTCCACCTTGGCAAGAAGACCAACCCTTGATGGTGTGGGTAACACCATAACATATCATATGTTCTCATGTCGGATATGGCTATATCAAAATGAAGCAAGATTATTAATGAACTAAGATTGTGCTAAAAGTAGCATCTCTTAGAGTTCAAACCTCATGGACTAAGACTATGCATAATGTAGCATCTCCTAGAGTCCAATGCAAGTAATGGTCTAAGATTATGCTTGAAGGAACATCTCCTAGAGACCCAACTTAAAGAACCAAGATGTACCTAAGGTGGTATCTCCTAGGGTTCAACTTAATGAACCAAGATGTACTTAATGTAGTATATCCTAGCGTTCTAAGTAATGAGGGACTAAGACAAGTTAGTAAAGTACCTCATAATGTCAATAGTATAAAGGGACTTAGATATGCCTAAGTAAGGCCTCATAGAGTCCATAATGATAAATAAACTTAGACATGCTAAAAGAAGTATCTCATAGGGTTCAACCTTATAATGAACTAAGATCACGCTTTAAGTAGCATTTCCAAGTGTTCAAGTCTAGTGAACTTAGATTATGCTTTGAATAGCATTTCCTAGGGTTCCAGTATAATGAACTAGATGTACCTAGGATAGTATCTCTTAGAGTTCAAAATAAAAGGGAACTAGATAGACTTAGTAAAGTGTCATCCTAGAGTTCCTATTCTTGGACAAGAAGGGCTAGTCTCTAATTAAGGAACATGAGTTTGATGACCTAAAGGAGTACTTAGTATGAGTAGTATTATGGGATGCTACTCATGCCTTGCACAAGTACGACTAAAGGTTACCATATAAGTGTTGTCTTACATGGGATATGCTTGATAGATAGTTGTTATAGATGTCTTCTAAGATGTGGTTTACTAGAGATGATAGTACCCTTGTCTACTTGAAGTGAGTCAATATTGATACCAAAGGAGGGTGGATATGACTAGGATGACTTCAAGGCAATTCTTAGTGTGAAGGGTATTATGGGATGCCCTTTATGCATTGCACAAGTGTGTCTTGAGGTTACCTAGAAGTGTGGTACCCTTGTGGTAGAAAGACTTATGAGTTGACTATACACTTAGACTATGAGGGTAAAGATGACCAAGAGTCTATTTTTCTTATTATGTCTTATCTCCTATGGCCATTATTATACCTTTTGTTGACTTGTATGTTTATGATTCTTATGTTGGAGACCATGTAATGACTATAATGACTATGTTATGACTTGTTATTATCTCTTATGCTTATGTCTTATGTTCACTAACCATTTGAGATGCTCTTATGATGTGTTCTAGCTTTCATACTTAGTACCTTTTGTACTAACACATATTGCCTACATTCTAAACAAATGTAGGGTCTTGGAGTTTGGGTTCGTTAGAAGGCTAGGTTCCAAGGGCTTAGAAGAGTTGAAAATCTTGGTGAGTCCTCATAGCTTCGAGGATGAAGCCCACTTACCTTTATGTCTTTATTATTCATGTTGAAACCATTGTATGGGCTGTGTCCCAAGAATTTATTCTATAAAGTTGTAATAGATGGTTTGAGACAAAGTCTAGAAAGTCTTCCGTTTGCTTTTATGAGAAAATGACTTCGATTGTAAAAGTTTTAAATTCTTTCGTATTTTCTATTTATCTTATGTTAAGAATGTGCTAAGGGCTTCTATGCGACCCCTTTGGGATCAACTACGCCATGCTACGACTTGGGGGTGCTCTCGAGTCGTGACACCAATAGAGATTAAGGCAATTTTGGCTAAAATAGTGAATGCCAACAGGATAGATTGGGCACGAAAGTTAGATGATGCTCTATGGGCATATCAAACAGCTTTCATGATGCCTATTGGTATGTCTCCATATCAATTGGTGTTTGGAAAGGCACTCTGGGCTTTAAAGAAGCTGAACCTTAGTTGGAGTGAAACTACAAACCTGAGACTAGATCAGATTAATGAGATGGATGAGTTCCGTTTGAGAGAGTATGAGAGGCATGCACTGTGCAAAGAGAGGATGAAGTTGTATCATGATAAGCATATTGAGAAGAGAACCTTCACTCCTAGTGAATTAGTGTTACTTTTTAATTCTAGACTTCGTTTGTTTCCTGAGAAGCTTATATCCAAATGGTCTTGGCCTTTTAAGGTAACTCAGGTGTTCCAGTCGGGTGTTATTGAGCTTGTTAATGACAAGGGTGAGAGGTTCAAGGCCAATAGTCAGCGAATCATACTTGGGTGTTCCAGAAGAAGTGAAGATTGTGGAAGAATGTAAACTTGATGAAGTCTGAGTAATCAAGTAACCTGCGTCGCGCCCCGCCGTTAAATTTTGCGCTGCTTGGGAGGCAACCCAAGATGTTAATTATAATAGGTAGTTTCCTTTTTCTCATTTTTTTCTTTGTTTTTAAAGTTTCACGGTGTGTTGATGTGTGCAGGAAGGATTTGGACTAAGAGTTGCAGAATTGGGTGTAGACTACTCTTTACAAGCAGTCTCACGGGCCATGGTGCCCTTCACGGGAAACTTCACGGCCCATCATTCTCAACATCCACTAAAGGATGATACTGGAAAGTGTGATAAATTGGTTCATAGAAGGGTTCACGGTCCGTCAGAGGATGTACGAACCGCCTAGCCTCTCGTGAACCTCAAGTAAGTTGTACTCACCCAAGTCATATCCATGGATGTCTCAACTTACCGTGGTGCCCTTCACGGGCAACTTCATTGTCTGTCATCTGCTACCCAGCAGTACTAGTACCCGACCTGACCCGCGCACAAATGTTAAACGATTATAAGCCAGGCAAAGCGCCAAGGGTCAATTTATTATCCCTTCCTCTCCAATATAACGGTTATTAGCAACACAATAAAGAATTTTTCATATTTAAAACTACCAATATTGATCCTAGAATCTAAACCCTAGTTCTATTTTGCCAAGAAATTCAAGTAATTAGTTCTTTTCTTCTTTGTGAGCAAAATTCTCCTCTAATTTCGAAGTAAGTCTTTCTAACTCTTTTTATAAGTTTGTTCTTGTCGAAAAACAAGTGGGATATGCTTTGAGTTAGTCGAATTTACCTTTATTATATGATGAACTACTATTGTTGATGTGAAATTGTTGTGGGTTGGTTGAAATTGGGTAAGTTTGGTCGTTGTGGATTATGGGTATGATAAAATTGCAAATAATTAGTGTTGAGGGATGTCATTAGTGTAAGTTGAGGCCAAAGTAGGTGGAAATATGTATACACTAGGGAACTTTGTTGATGATAACTGTTGAAATTGAGCATATGGTCGATTTTGGGAGAATAGCACTGGAAAATATCCAAGTGTAAGTCCATGATGGGCTTCACGGACCGTGGTTCACTCAACGGGTCATAAAACCCCTCGTGAACCACACTTGGAAAAAGGGGAGTACACTGAGTAGGATCACGATGTTCTTTACGGGCCGTGAAACTATCTGTGATCTATTCCAGTACTTTGCCACAAGCAGTTAATTCGCCAACTTGTTTTCACAAGGTTCTTCACGGACCGTGGCACCCACCACGGCCCATCTTATCTCCCGTATTAAAAAATAATCTAGTTTTACTTTCTGTATTTTTAATTCTTTTATGTAGTTTGATTTTGTGTCCCTTCCAATGATAGATTGGGTGACGGCTTTCTTAAGGCAAGGTGTCACATTGTAATTACACAGGGGAAGTCTGAGTACCCGATAGTGTGTCATTTTACTGAACTGGTTATTAATGGGTGTCGGAACTGTTCAGGTACTATGGTTCCCTGACGAAAGAACGCAACTCCACCTTCCTCACCTACTGCTTCGCAATCCGAAGGTGATCATACTATGGAATCTAGTAGTTTGGAGATACGGATAAATGTTACACCTGAAGATCACCCACCTCGAGCTACTAGATCCAGTACAACGAGGGTCATTCTCTAGAACACTCATTCCCAGTCTAAAGAGGAAGGTAGCAGTTCTGGAAGAGGAGAGGAAGAAGGTAGCAAATATGATGCAGGTTCGGGTAGCCATTCTTATGATGGTTCGGGGGGGAGTGCAGAGTCTAAAAGAGGTTCTCAGGAAGATGCTACCGCATCTTCACCTACAGCAGGACCAGAGGCTACAAATGGAACCTAGACAGAGGCAGGTGCAGAAGAGGGGGATGATGAGGTGACTCCAGATGATACAATGGTCCAGTATGTTCACCTCCCCAAATTTGACCCAGTGGTGATACAGAAGCTGATTGATTGTTTCAGAGTTACATGGACGGGGAATAGGTCAGAAGATTTCTTTGAAAATGGAATCGTGAACAAGTCAGGGGGATTTAGAAATAGACCACTCATGCCTAAGACTAGGGTAGTGATTGCAGACATCCAGGCATTTCCAGAGATTTTCAAACAGTTCTAGATTCACTAGTTTGAATGGATGAACAATGCTCCGGGGGAATACATCAGCCATCTACCTCGAGAGTTCTATGCTATCTACGCCGCCACCCTAATGAACATTACTGCGGAAACTGAAACAACAAAGAAAGCACAAAAGACACTTGCAGCCACATTGGCTCCTTTATATATAATCACTATTCGGGGTAAAATTGTGAACATTTTTGAGGAAACAATTAATAGGATGTTACATGGCCCCGAGTATACAACACCAGCTTCTGTAGGACTATCTAAGGGAAAACACCACACTGTCACGAGTGAATCGGAGATAGAGGATCCTACTACGCAAGAGTGCATCATGCGTTGGATTGCCGATTACATTGCCAAAGAAAAAGAAGCAATAGCATGGGTATCTGATCCACATGTGCCGATTACAAAGGCATCCCTCACCTTTCCGGCCAAGGTCTGGGGGTCAATATTTCGAGCACAGCAGTGACCCACAACATATGATAATACACCGTCTCCATCATTAACATCATTGGTCGCCTGCCTCATGGTCGGTAACCTTGTGAATACGGGTCGGATCATTGCCACGGAGATACGAGATAGAGCGTTGAATGATTAAGCAGGTTTTTCGTTTCCCTGTCTAATAGGGAAACTTTGTTTGCAGGTGAACATTCCTCCAAATAAGTTGGTGGACAAACCGGTTGAGGCATCCAAGATAACTGTAGCTTCCAAAAATCCAAGATGTCAACAATCCTCTTTTTGGGAGAAAATCAAGAGCAGTGGGACCATTAGCGGTAGTACCTCATACACCAATAGTCGTCCGACAGGTTGCAGGCCAAACTTAGTAGGGTGAGCCATCACAGCCAGCTTTGGGGGCACCATCATCGCCACCAGCTTCAGATTACCAGGCTACAGGTACTTATATCACTCTTCCCACTGCTTTCCTTGAAAGGTTGGTTGTAGATCAACCACAGACCAGGACTTTGGTCGACCAAATTCTCAACCGAATGGCCCAGCTCATAGATTGCGATGTGTTAGCTACGGAGAAGCGTATAAAAGATGATATGACAAAGGAACTTGATGTTTTGAAGAACAAGATGGATGGCTTGGAGGCCCATCTCCAAACACAGTTATAGGCAACCGAATTGAGCAATAATGAAGAGTTCAAGTAGCAGTTGGCTGAGCTGTGAGCCCAAGTTGCTAAACTGCCTGAAAATCCGGTACAGGTTCCCACTCCAGTCATGCCAGAGTCATTGATGAAGATATTAAGTGAGCAGCCTACCACTCAATCCCTTAACGATATGGGAAAACTCCCTAAGGGCAAATCCGGCAAGAGAAAACACAAAGTCGGAGAATCTGGTGAGGAGATACTTCCTGACCTGTCCAGAGAGTAAGGAAGGCAAGAAAAGAAAGCCCACAGGGCATCAAGGAAGGAAGATAGAGAAAAAGAAGCACTTGAGCAATAACAACGAGATGCAGTGTTAGCTGGAGCATCTGGTAGCGGAGCACCTTATCTCGGTGAGTGGTAGCGATCCTGATCCTGTGCTGGTTTCTGAGAGTGCACCCGTTGATAAAGGTGTCGATGCTGATCTGGATACCGGCGCCTAGAGCGTCGTAGGTATGACCCCTCCTTATTGCCCTGTTTTGTTTTTCTTCATTGACTTTGAGGGAAAAGTCATTTTGTTTAGGGAGGGGGTGGTGAGCAACCTGCCATTCTAGTTGTTAGGATGAGTGGAAGTTGACTCTGTGTTTATTATGAAAACTGTGATGTTTTTTTTTTGTGTTGATAAAGATATGAAGTGTTTGTGTGATGAGTTGTGCAACAGCTAATCTGTGTGAAATGATTACGTTGATGTGAGATTTAACTCTTAAGATCTTTAGATGACATTTTAGGTACTTAGAACCACTCCTAGCAAACTTCATTGCGCCTTGCGATAGTCTCTATCATAGTGGGCTATCTTACCACACCTATAGCAACCAATACCAAGAGCAATTGTCTCCAAAGACCCAAGTGGAGTAACATGAGACCCAAAACCTAAAGGTCCAAAATGACCAACATAAGAAGTTTGGCCTAAACTATGCATGCTGCCAGCACCACAACCTACCTAAGAACCCTTAGCAATATGAGATGCTACATTCATAGTCCTGATGCGTCGAAAAGAAAGATGTCCCTCACTGAATTGATACTCACCTCATAGTTGAATTTTGTCACCTTTGTACTAATGGCAAAGCCTCTTACCACCATCATTGTAAGTCTCAAGGCATTCATGCTCCACAACCCTCACATGACTCGCAACCAGGAGAAAGGTAGACCCTGTTGATATTATATGCTTTGATACTAATCGGAGTGGAAAAGCCAACCCTAAGATCAACCCCTAACTCAACTCTTGATCTAAAGGAAGCAATATGGGATTATGCCCAACCCACTCTAGAAATCACAAACACATAGTCATAAACGGAAGATAAACCCTGCTGGGACTAGTCAACCTAACTTTTCTCTAAGGAGCACCCACTACACCAAGAACTGCACCTACCTAATGTGCACCCTCGAAGGAGCTCGGACCTCCTAACATTGAATATCAAGGAACCGAGGTAGCCAAAGACCGTGTCAAAGCCAGGGCTTCTCTCTAACTAATCCAAAATAGTAGTACAAGGCTTTCACAATTACAAGACAATTACAGGCGATCTCTGAACATAATATAAAACTAAGACTAGCCAACACAAACAGAAACTGGTAGCTCCAAACGCCAGGAGCTCACCCAAATCTTCAAAGTCCCAAGCTACTCCACATGAACAACCCGACAACCGAACTGTTAGTCCTAGCAAGTCATAAATGTCTTGTGGTCACTATAATAAAGCTCTATATTCTGAAAAGAATGGAAAACAAAGAGAATGACCTGGAGGGTCATTACACTCATGGAGCCCAATTTCAAGCCCAATATTTCACTAAGTCTGAATTTGATCAACTTGCCCGCACATCGTCTTTTTAGAGAAAAGAGGTCTGGATCACTTTTATGGATCCCACCTATAACCCATAGAACACTCTAAGACTCATCATCTTTCTTCGTAGAACTAAGGTCTAAAATAGATTCTCTAAATCACTCTTATGTGCACTTCCTATGGCCTGTAGACCCTTCTATAAATCAGCATGTCCCACCGTAGGTCAAAAATCAAAGACTTGACATTTCAAAATGTAACCTCTCAAAAGTTAAAAAGTCAAAAATGAAAGGAAAATACAAAAAAAATTGATTGAAGCAGTGAACTGCGAGTCCTTCCTACGAGCTATAGTAAGTCATATGGGCTGTAAAAAGGCAATCGTAGAAGTTGGGTTGAGATTTTGGAAAATTAAGTTTAAGAAGATTCGGCCTATGACTTGATAGGACTAACCATATGAATGTTGATGAGCCGTAAATGGTACTCGTAGAATTGATTCAGAGATATGATTTAGGACCTCAGTTCTACGGAAGGTTTTGATGTTTCATCATTTGGTTTACAAGTTATAGAATGGGTTTTGTAGAAAGGTTCGAGACTTAGTGAAATTTTGGAGTGAGAGTTGAGTTCTACAGATGAGGTCTACAGATCATGATAATGTTCGACGGACAATAGAATGGTCTTGTGGGAAATGATTGAATATTTGGGTTTCTGAAATTGAAATTGGTTATATAGTTGACTATGATAAGCCATAGTAATTTCTACTGGTCATAGGTCGCAACAGTAGGTATGTCAAACAATTATTTTAAAGGGTATTTGGGCCTTTTCCTCTGCACTTAATGCCTATACTACATCATTTTGACCCTAATTCTATGTCAAATAACTACACTTCATCCTCAAAAATTCCCAAACTCCCTTATTCAATTAAATTCCTAAATTTTCTTCAAGGTTCTCTCGAAAATTCTCTATCTAGATCTAGGAAGAAGAAGCTAGGGTTCTTTAAGTTCAAGTCTCCTCTCTTCATCAATTTCTTGTGTGCTTTGAGATGAGGTATTTAGGGAGTTTATCAATGGGTTACATTCATTCATTGAGTCCCTAAAGATTCTTCAGTTCTCTAATTCAATTGTTTAGGTTTTCGTTTAATTCCTCATGGGTTCTATTTGTATGGATTTCAATTGTTTGATTTTGATCATATCATGACTATTTAGATTCAGTTACATGTTTTCCAATCAATTCCATGTGAGCTCACGCATTGATCGTGATTTTGACTATGAACCCTAAATTGCACGAATTTGAAGAAAAGCTATGAATCTATGAATATGTTTCCGTGAACTTATGAATGCTTTATGAAAAGGAATGCTTTATAATCTAGGTTGCTTTACAATAAGCATCAATGAATTTGGAAAGATTTTCTCAGATATTAAGGGATCATGGCTTGATGAAAGGTTTTCTCACTTAGACTTTAGTGAAGAATTATTGAGCTACTCTATAATCTTTTAACTTGTATTAGTAATTGAATTATATCTTTCCCCCATGATAATAACTTTTTGAAAATAACTATTCCGTTGGGTTTTAACTTAGCAACGAGAAACTTTGAGATGGAGGCTTAAATAGGGTAGTCTCTAGAAGCAACCTCTAGTTCCAAAATACGTACCCCCATAGGTTCTATTTATGATCTTTCTTAAATGATTTTACTATGTTTAGCTTGGTCATGCATATCACGTTCTCAATTATGTCCACTTATGACAATGACTAATATTTTATTACATTCCGCTTAGACTTAGTACATTCCATGTACTAATGCATACTTATGCCTATATTGTTTCATTAATTTAGGGCGTGATGATTCCTCTCATACCGTTCGTGGCTAGTTTATCACCTTAGAGATTTAAGACTTGGTGAGTACTCATACTTTGAGGATAATGTCACTTTTATTGCTTTCCTTATGCTTTAATTTTCATACTTTGTATGTGGTGTACAGGTTAAGTCTCGACACTCTTTTCATGTAATAGATGGTTTTTCTAGAGTTTGATGTACTTCCGCTTATGTCAAACTCTTTACTTATTATGAAATTTCTTGCTTTTCTCTAATATATTTTGTTTATGTATGTCAAGTGGCTTGTGTAGGGCCTTTCTCGGTCTTATACGTCATGTCACGACCAGGGTGTACTTTGGGTCCTGACAAACTTGATATTCAGAGCACAAGGTTTTAGAAAAAGGTCCTCAGTAGTCTGACAAGCCATGTTGAGTAAAGTCTTGTTCAAGAGGGTGAAGCGCGTCACATTTATGAATATGATAAGAGCAATAGTCTTGAGATATTGGGTCTTTTTGAAAGGATTTTAATTTATTTTGGCCTTATATTGTACATGTATTGCTAATTTCCTTGCTAAATGTGTCAGGTGAAGTTAGGCCTAAAATTATAGCTAAACGAATCAAAAGATATATAATATTACACTTTATTAGAGTGAAAAGACACATGCAATCATGCAACATCAAGTTCCAATTATACTGGCAAGAAAGTATGGGAGTTAGTAGTTGGCAGTCTTGCACGGTCCTGATTTCCGTTGTGCGGTCGCGTGGGAACTCAATGAAATAATGTTAAATAAGGGTATTTTTGAGATTTTAAGGAGGAAGACCCCATGCTTTATAAGTAAAACTTGTCCCAAAGATGAGGGTATCTTTTAAAAATGAAAAACGGCAATGAGCAAAAGAAAAATGTAGAACGAAGAAGGGTACACCACTCTAATCCAAAATGGAAGTTTGGATTAAGAGTTGTTTGTAATGTCTTCTATTTTTTTCTTAATTTGTGAGTTGTTTATTTTTATGAAGAAAATTCTAGATATGGCAAATAAAATATGATGTAGGGTTGCTAATATTGGATTTTGCATTTGTTTGAATGCATACAATCGTGAATTGCTATTCATATTGGTACAAAAAAAAAGTTAGTTATTCTTTGCATTTTAATCAAAAGAAAGGTGCCTTAATTATTATCTTTTCATCTTATGGTTCAGTTCTTGATTGATAATTTCATGAAGTAATCGAAAGAGCTTAAGAATTTGTTGTAAGAAAGTAATCGCAAGAAGCTTTCCTAGACCAATCCCTTCCAGTACATCTTGTGCGCGTGTTTATTTTTTTTACATTCCTAGTCTATTGGAAATCGAATTCATTTGAAAGAAGAGTTTTACTTATTGATAGAAATAGTAATCAATTTTTGTATTCTTAAGAAGTAGAAAAAATTATTTGTGAACCTTAAACATTAGCATACCCTAAGTATTGCAACCTTGCTATCATATTTTCTGTGGCCCTCAGTTCCTTAATTGATAATCAACTTCTTTTATATTCATTTCACTGTTTGTTGGATAATCGGTGCTAATAATTTACATTTTTCAATATGGTAGTTTTACCACACAACTCTCAAGATTTGAAATTTTCTTAATAATATTGAAAGAAATTATATTGAACTTCTACTAGAACTAATCCTTGTGGAGACGATCTTTATACTATACTATATTTTACTAGCAAAGCTCTTAATTATATTGTGGTTTGTGCTCGTCAAAATTGGAGGCTACAAAGAGTTTAGGAAACTCCACTTCTTTCATTACTCTAAAGTTGTGCCATAAAGTCTATCTCTAAAAAGATACTTCTCCTAAATCATGTTTGATCCTTTTCAGGATATGACCCCTCGAAAAGCTTACGTGGAAGGAATACAGATGAAAATATGGAGCCCAAGGTTCCTCAAGTTTCGATTAATCCTTTGGCCGAGCAAGTTACTCATCTCAAATTTCAAGCTGCTTTCTAATTTTTGGCTCAAGCTATGACGGCTCAAGACAATAGAGAGGCTAATACTCTCGTGAACCCAAATAAGGGTATGGCTACAACGAGGATAAGGGATTTCACTCGGATGAACCTTTGGTATTTCATGGTTCTAAGGTTGATAAGGATCCTCAAGACTTCATTGATGAGGTGTATAATATAGTAGGTATCATGGATTTACTATGGTTGAAAAGGTTGATTTGGGTGCTTATCAACTCAAGGTTTTTGCTCAAGTATGGTTTGAACAATGAAAAAGTGAGAGGGTGGTTGATGTGGGTCCTTTTGATTGGAGAAATTCGAAGGAGCATTTCTTGATTTTTTATTTCCTCTTGAAATGAGAGAAGCAAAGTACTCGATTTCATTAATCTTTGACAAGGAAATATGAGTTTGAAGGAGTATTCTTTGAAGTTCACTCATTTGGCTAAATATGCTCAGACTATGGGTGCCCACTCTAGGGTAAGGATGAGCAAGTTTGTGTCGGGTGTATTCGACTGTGTTGTCAAAAAGTGTGATCCTAGCCACGGGGATGAGAGTCAATATCGTCGGACCCTACATTTGGATAAGAAATGTAGGCAAAAGTATGTGTTAGTACAAAGATGTACTAAATATGATAAATAATCAACATAAGAATAGTATAAGCATAAGTCAACATAAGACATAATCCAACACTTGGTGTAAAAAGATGAAGAAGAATGGTGTTAGTACAAGAATGCACTAAGTATGATAACCATGCAAAACATGCTTTTAAAAGGACATTTAGTTGGAAACTATGCATCATGCCTTTTTAGAGAAACTTCATGAACATTTAGTACATTAGGCACAATATAAACCACATATATCATCATACACATGGAACCCATTCATAATTGCACATAGAGCCACTTATAACATTTTAGGCACATTCAATGCATACAATACATTACCTTCCTCTTTATCTTAACTCCTTTCCTCAAGCAACCCTTATGGAATACTTGGTGCAATGTACCACCTTAAGGTTACCAAGAGTGAACTTACATATAGCCTTCATCAATCCGACCACATATATTCATAGAATCATAAGCACACCATAAGACATAGTTTTCACATAGGAACCATCACCTAAGATAACCCCTAAGTCACACTAGTGCAATGTGCAAGTAGCATCCCATAATACTACTCGCACCAAGTATTCCTAGGAAGCCACCATAGACTAGGCACATCATATTTAAACAAGTCATACATCTTCATTTAACATTAGACATAAGACCAACATACTTTGTAACATCATATAAGGACTCATTCCTTTACTACATCATTCGTCATAACCCATTTAGTTCATACCATAGGTAAACCACCCTTACAACCCCTTCACAAACTCACTTGTGCAATGTACACATGGAGTCCCATACCCCCACATATACTAAGCAAACCCATTAAAAAGTCAAAAGTGTAATTCACATGCATAATCATACTTCATGTCTTGACATAAGTAAAGTAAACCTTAACATGCTTTCATATTAACATACATAGACCATAGTCTTCATAACATAAAGAGCCTAATCATAACCTCCCTTAGAGTCCACTTGTGCAATGCATAAGTAGGGTCCATAGTCCTACCTACACTAAGTAACTCTTT
>JAJOOR010013399.1:0-45114 GCA_036250505.1 Solanum acaule | reverse complement strand
TTTTTTATCAAAATAATATTCTACGTCTTTCTTCAATTTTTTGTGCAAAGGTTTTAGATTTTCTGCTAAATTAGGTATATATTCTCTTACTTGGTTTACTAAACCTAAAAATGATTGTAATTTCTTTTTCGTATCTATTTGTTCGTCAGAATTTATTATTTTTTGTACTATATGGTTTTGCATTTTTATACCATTTTTATCTATTTGTATCCCTAAAAATTCTATTTGATTTTTCATTATTTCGGCCTTTTTCTTACTTAAACTTATTCCTGAGTATGTTATAATATGTATAAATTTTTCTAACAATCCTATATGATCTTCTTCTGTTCGTGAATATAACAATATATCATCTATGTATACTATACAATTTTTGGTAGGCTTATGCATCACTTTCTAGAATAATGAACATATCTTGACTTGATGAATATGAATCGATAGGCTATGGCATTCCTTTCATATATGAGTGATGAATGTGTCTTGACTTAATGGCTATGAATTGATAGGCTTTATGCATTCTTTTCATAAATGATCTAATGTAATGAAGACTCTAGAATCGATAGGCTAGTGGCATTCCTTTCTCAATGAGTCAATGTACCATGAATCAATAGGCTAGTGGCATTCCTTTCATGAGTATATGAATGTAATGAGGGACCATGAATCGATAGGCTTATCACATTCCTTTCATATGGACCCTAGAGCTATCCTTGAATGTACCATGGATCGATAGGCTTATAGCATTCCTTTCATGGTAATGGTGTATCATGGGTCGATAGGCCTATGGCATTCCTCCCTTATACACTAATGTAATGTGAATGAAATAATCTATGGGAATGTAGGCTAAGCACCAAATGAATATGGTTAGATGGAAACTCTCCCAATGTAAGGTTAGAGTTCCAATGAACATCTTCTTATCCCATAACTATGTGCCCACATAGGATATTAGCTAGCGGATTTCATCCGAGCTAATGTTAATCGGTTTACCTTAGGCAAGTAGACCAAACCTTACAATGTGGGATAGTACATCAGATTCCATGATCTAGCTCTTATGGTCTACGTCGGTTAAACGCTTATTCCCATCATGTGAGAAGTGCACTCTAGTTACTTGATAGGTACTACAAAGTGTAGGTAGTAGTATGGGATGCTATCTATACATTGCACAAGTAGGCTTTGAAGGGGCAATTGTGAGTTCTCTGTGTCTTAATGACTAAATATATGAAAGTCCTTTAAATGTATAAATGTTTCCTAAATGAATCTAATGAAAAATGTTGGCTTAAATGCTTAAATGTAAAGATGCATGCTATACTTGGATTGTATTATGAGTTACTTCCTTGTCATGTCTATTTTATATAAATGTGCCTTGTTTATGGTGACTTCAAAGGAGTACATAGTGTGAGTACTAGTATGGGATGCTACTTTCACGTTGGACAAGTATGACTTAGAGTTGTCTTAGATGTTGGTCTTAATGTGATGATATGATTCATGTAATGTTTATGTCTCTTAAGTGCTTTATTGTGTAAAGGTGGAAACGATTAATGGTAAGTTCACTTTTGGTAACTTTAAGGTGGTTCCCTAGTGTGGGTGGTGGTATGGGACACTATCCATACATTGCACAAGGCATAGCTTGAGGGTTACTTGAGGTGGAGGCTCAAGATGAAGGTAAATGGTTATATGTGATTTGTTTCAAATGTGAATTATGTGACTTTGTATGTTGGTTGTGACTTATATTATGCCTTTTGTATCAATGTTCATGAAGTTTTACAAAAATGGTATAAAGCATGACTTTCAACAAAATGTCCATTGTGAAAGCATGTTTTTGCAAGGTCATCATACTTAGTATGTTTTTGTGTTCTAATCCTTATTCTCTTATTTTTACTATAAATGTAGGTTCCAACAAGTGATCGCATTCTCTAGTGAAGCTTGGGATTAGAGTTCTCTCAAGACCTTTTTGGTATGTCCTCATATGTCGAGGACAAGGACTTTATATTTCTAATTTTTATGTTTTAAGACTTTTGTCTATACTTCGATTGTAAAGGGTTGTGACCCTATCTTGTTAATGTTTGTCTAAGATGGTCATGTGAGACTTAGTAATACGTTGCTTTATAAATGAGTTTTTGAGAGTTTGGTTTTCAATAAAGTTTTAATTCTGCACTATTTCTCTTGTCTATGCAATGAATAAGGTAAGTGGGTTGTATTAGACCCCTACGGGGTCGAGTATGTTGTGTTACGACTAGAGGGTGGTCTCGGATCGTGACATTGAGGCTTGATTAGGAGTAGTTTCAGTGAGCAACAATTCCATTCAGCGTGGCGTCGATCGCATCAGCGATAGATGACCAAGTCGCCAAAATTTCTGATGGAGATCCAGATAAGTGCTGATGGACGAGATAAAAGGTGAAAGGGCGCATCACCGAATGAGATGGCGATCCCGATCTAGCTCGCCTAAAATTACAGTGCTGGGACTAAGAAGAGGTGAAAAATGAAGGCGAGATGAACTTAAATCGACTAGTCCTTAAACGGTCGGCGAAGCTCGACTTTCCTTGTTGATTGTCCCCTAAAGGGAACACCAGATTTTGTATAAATTACTTTTTTGCATGAGAGAGAAAGCATTCAGAAATGTGAGGAACAAAATATAGAGAGCAAGAACACTACCATTGTGGATTTCAAGTAATTTTAACAAGGTTTTTCGTTGGGATTCTATAATAGAGAATATTTTAGTTAATTTTAACTGTCGAATTTCATTAACCCATCTGTACAAAACATGGCAGATATTAGATTTCATTTTTTCACCATGAGTGGCTAAAACCCTAACCTTGGGGGTTTGACAATATGACCATTGCTACATTTGACTAAGTGGGTGTCATCAATTCTCAACTTGTGGTGTTTATTTGATGTGGGTCTGAATTATTATCATGGTTTAAATTCATTTTTGCATGCTTAGTGCAAGAGAGTTTAGAGTTATTCGCTTACTCGAGAGTGAAGTATAGAACCAAGGTGGTAATTTGGCATCCTTAGTAGTGGGTCATTGTAGTTTCAGCTTGAGAAAGTGAAACTTAAGATTCAACCTTTGTGTCTAACTCAAGAGAATAGACATGATGAGAAAGTGGGCTGGGCAACTTATAACTAGTGCTGAAGTTCGAGAAAATGAATCATAAATAAGGTAATTGTTCAAGAGAAAATTGCTTTACTTATAGACTACTCTACCCACAACAAGTTGACATTGTTGATAGTGATGTGCACCCATTAAGTTGAATTCAATAGTTGGTTAATCAACTCCCCAAGTGTTTCCTCCTTATTTGATTGTTTCGTATTGATTGTTGAAGCGAGTTAGTAGTTGGAACCTGTAATTGAAAGCTTAAATTCTTAAGTATGGTGCTTGTTAAGCTGAAAAGGTTACTGTCATATTTTGATATTTGAATTTGAATGAAGTCTACTATCTGTGGTATCGAACCCAACTCATGTAGGTGGGTTTATATTGATTTATAACCGTGGGCACTTAGAATTGGATGAAGTATTTTTGAAACATTATTCAGACTTGCGTCGTGCCACGACGTTAACTAAGGCGCTTCTTGGGAAGAAACCCAAGTTTTACCGCTTTGTTTTTTATTTTGGAATAATCGTGTGTTGATTGTACTAGTTTAAGTTTGGAATGTGTTTGAAAAGTTAAGGTTAGCGAGCAATATGTCCATTCGGTGAATCGCCGAATAGGTCGGCGAGCCTGACTTGAACCGCTGTGGGGCTAAAGAAATTCTAAGGTTGGAGTCTGTAAACCTTGGAGGGCCCTTGGACTAGTCGGCGAGTTGCCGAACAGGTTGGTCACCCCGACTTTGTCCGCCGTTTGGATTCCCACATTAACGGGTTGTCCTGTAAAACTCGGTGATGTAAGTAACCACTTGGCGTGTAAGCTAGTGGGTCGGTGAGCAAATTTAATGTCGTCGAATGGGCGAGAACTTGACGGTTTTTAAAGGCCAAAGGTTTAAAATTTCAAACTCTTTCACATTCCCTCAATTTTTAACTTCGCAAATCACACCCGCTCTATATTTTTCTATATTTTTGCATTTTACCGCTTATTAGTGGTTGATTGTGTGCAGAGTTGGAAATCTTTGCCACCTAGCTTTTCAATCTATTTATTCAGCATTAAAGTTTGGGTTTTCAAACCCCGATACTTGTAATTAGCGATTAATCTCATTTGCAATATTTTTTATCTTAATGATGTGTGCTGGGACTCTCTGAATTCATGTTTGTGTGCTTATATGCCTGTTTTAATTTATAAATCTTGCCTAAATTGCCTAATTGTGGATTTCCCAAATTTTGTGCCTTAAAAATTGATGGAAATCGTTTGGTTATGATAAAATGTTATTGGGTCTAGTCAGGTGAAGTCTGAGTAGCCCATAATTATGCTAAATGACGCATTTTACCCGATGATGGAGCGTTTGACATCATTGCTAAGGGCATAAGTCATCAAATGGCTAATTTTGGCAAAACTGGGAGTAGTCTGAGTATCCTGGGGACATGGGTCTTATGGGTCTGAGTGTAATTAGATTTATGTATGCTTTGATTTTGTTTTTGGGGGCTGCAGGGATGATTTTGGAAGTCGGGTAGAAAGTAGGAAAGTTGGGCAGTCTGGCGAGCTCTGTCGAGCTCGTCGAACCACTCGGTCGTTCGCGGGATCCCCTTAGATCGCCTTTAATTTCTTGTTTTCTAGGCTTTTGGTTCTATAAATTTTGGCGAGAGGCCTAAGTTCACCGAGTGCACTCGGCGACTCACCGAAAGTCTTTTTCGATCGTCTTTTCGGCACCCCTAACACTTAAAATACCCTGTATTACCAGAGGTCAGCTCCGACAGTGACGGGAGATATGCTACTCACCTCACCACTTCTGAGAGTGATGGTGAGCACCAGGATCCCCGGTTCACCACTTCTGACCCTGAAGATGATGAACTGTTGTCAGCCGAGAGAGTTGAACTACATTCGAAGAGGCTAAATGATCTATCTAGTATCAGAAATCCCCAAGCCACTACCTCTTTTCTTTCTCCAGCAAAGGCTGTGCTCCTAGCACCAACGGTACAGGGTCCTCATCCCCGGTATATGAACCGACTAAAGACTGATGGATTGAGGACTATTACAGAGGAAAAGAGGATGTCTACTGATGGAGTCATAAACAGATACCCAGAGATCATGCGTTGCTTGAGGTCCAACAAATTATAGTTGTTCACTAAACTGCATGGCCCTTATGTACCAAATTCGGTCCGGGAATTCTACTCAGCCTGCGGAGAACTGGTGCCACAACAAAAGAAGCAGGCTTCCAAATTCAAGCCAGTAGACTATGTGGTGGTCAGGGGTAGAAAAGTGAAGTGTGATAGCAATTCTATCAATGTAGTCCTGGAGTTTCAAAGGAAACTGAGGATGACTGTCAATACTTGATTCGAAAAAAGACGTTAAAAAATATGAAAATGTGGTTGGCTTCTCTTATATCTGACGGCATGCCTAAGTGGATAGAGGTTGGAGAACCAATTAAGAAGAAGGACTTGAATGTTGCCGCTCGGTACTGGTTTGGTTTTATGACCAGCTCTATTATGTCATCCTAAAATGAGTCTATCCTCCGCCATGCAAAAGCAGCTTGCCTTGGTTGCATTATTTATAGGACGAAGCTGAATATAGGTAAGATCATTGCATAGGAGATGGTCGTGAAGGCCAAGTAGTGCCAAACCTCACTTTCATTCTCGGTATTGATCACTGAGTTGTGCAGACGGGCTCGGGTGCCTCGAGTTTAGAAGAAGGATATGGAAGTGATTCCCACATCTTTTACTGATATCCGGAGGATTGAGGCAGAGTACTTGAAGGATGAGGCTGTGATGTTTGCATAATCAAGATACAACTTCTGATGCAAGTGTCTACGATCGTACAATAATTTAGTAACCCAAACAAAGGTTGGGATCGTTCCCAAGAGAGTGATTTTGAGAATTAATAGAAAAATAAAACTTAGTTCTAACTAGTCATAGCTAAAGACATTAACGAGTAAAAACATTGTAAATTAAATGGGGACACAAGAGTGTCAATTAACAATAGGGGGGGGGTTGTCACAAGTAAGATAAAAACAACAAAATAAACAATGGTTTCTAATTAATGAGAGGGGATCCTTGGGATGTGACGGGAATACAGGTTAAGCTAGATTATTGGGTGCATGCTTTCGATAGAAGATTCATAGAGTAATTGTTACTAGGCTAGACTTTAAGGGGGATAAGCTCTCTCTCGAGCAACTTACCCCGTTGCAAATGTGTTCCTCTCGGACACCCACTCTCTGCATGAAGAACAGACTCAACCTTAACCCACTCACTCTCTCGAGCTGAGTGTGTGGAATTGGGACAAGGGTTCACTCTTTGGAGCTGAACCTCATGTCGACCCACTCACACTGGCCATCAATCTAGTGGTCTTAGTTTTACAACCTCTCTCTCAAGCAAGCCAAAACACATAAATGAACTTGTATTTGCAACTACAAATTCATTAAATTCATCAACAACCACTAAACGAAATCACAATTAAACTACGATTAAACTATCACTAAGCAAGACCCAATAATTATGTTAACCGATATTGGCTAAATCACACCCCAATAATTAGAGTTTTTAGCCACACATCAAGAGATAGAAATTTATACCTAGATGATGTTGCATTCAAATGGGTATGGAGATTTATGTCTTGTTACAGGCCAAGAATGAAGAATCCAAGAGACCCAAGTCCAAATAATCCTTGGAGATGAAACCCTCTTTTTCTTCAAGTCTTCAAAAACCTCTCAATCTCAGAGCAAAAACACCAAAATGTACTATTCTATCTGAAATTATAATAATTGTTCGACACATAAAACTACAACTCTAACTAGTATTTATAGTTTTCACATATTTGTTCTATAGCGGATCATTTAGCGTCGTTAGTTGGAATTGCCACTCAACTCGGTGATCCGCCCTTTACTGTAGTTCATCGCCGTCTTGCACCAGCCTTCAACATCGTCGTGCTCTGGGTCATTGGGCAACATGGTACTAATTCGTGAAAATTCTCGGCGATGCGCCGACTGCTCCCTATCTTCGCCGACTTGATTCTTTTCTTGAGGGCTCAGCATACTAGAACAAAAGGCGAAGTAAGACCCTTCGGCGACTCGCCAAGTGGACTCGGCTATCCTCAGGCCTTTATTTCTTCGTTCTTCTCAGCCTTTTCGTTCCTTTTTCGGACCTAGTGGCCATGCTTTCTTTCAAACATCAAATACCTGAAACTTAAGGGTTTTCATCAGATATTGAGGTAAAATAAGCATTTGAGGACACAATTTCTATTAAAATATAGCCCTAAATGAGTCCAATTTTTGGACTCATCAACACCACCAACTTAAATTTTTGCTTGTCCTCAAGCAAACTCAAGTTCAGTCATTCAAAAAGGGTGTCTCAAACAGTGTTACACAAGACTAAATCATGAATGCACACAACAAGTCTCAATTTACCTATGCAAAGATCAAATGTTCACTCAAAGATTCAAGTTGTGACTCACCAATATCAACGAATCTCATGCTCACAATACTTGCTTCAAATGCAAGTTCAAGCTGAACTATAGTGTTCAAATGCCCTCACACAAATAATGATTCCATATTCACACAATGGTTTCACAGTTTAAAGCTTCGGAATAAAGTTCAACGCTCACACTCACAAAGAAGAACATAATGCATAATTTCACCCATAGGTTTGCCCGTATTTTCCAATCAACATTTGTTTCAGCTCACTCAAGGTCAAAAAGGTCTTTTCAAGGCATGTAATTGGGCTGAGTTCAAAGGTATGGTCATTTAAGCTCAATGACTTTCATCCTCATGAAATGTGGTGCTCTCAACAATTTCTTTCCTTTTTCGTTCATCATTTTCATTAGTGCATCATAGGTCATCCTATTATTCACTTCCCATGAATTGTTTGGAAACCCCATGTCTTCTGTACTTTATTCCACCGCTTTATTTTTCATTCCTTTTCTTTTTCTTTTCTGTCTTTACTCTTTTCTCTCATTTTTTATATGTAGGGGTTCCATATTTCTCAAAATCATGGGTAAGAGGAGACTTTCCTAGCACTTCTTGACTTGCCCCTATCTTTTCACCAGACCCCCAACTTTAGACTTTTGGCCTAAGCTGGCTATTCAACTAACCACAACTTCATGAGTTTTATGGGTGATGGATAAACAAATGTCATTGTTTCCATCAAGTTTCTTCCAAAGAAAAGGGAAAACTCAAGGGGTGTTCAAATGCGGTTCACACACTCACAAGGTAAGTCACAACAAAGGTATGTGTCAAATTGGCTCACACTCGTAAGAGTTACCTAAGATGATATCAAGAGATAGCATCACTTAGTTGACCGAACCAACGGGGAAAATTCTAGGATCTATCATGCACAGTTCCCAGGTAAGCTCATTACACTAGGAATTGACACTATAAGTCAAACAAAACTCCACACTTTCACTAGTGCGCATTGATCATTACTAGAGACTCAATTCGATGCTAGGCTAGTCAAAATGAGATGCATAAGAGTTCACATATTGTCTATGCAACTTCATTTAGCCTCATCGTAGCCGCGCATTCATGTTTGTTAGATTGAAAGCACTATTCACGTCATCGGTATTGATCGGGACCGAGACATAAATTTTGCAAAAGAACAGCCACATTCAACAGCACATAAAGGGTGGCGAAAGTGTGCGAAAAATTCATAATTTTTTGGAAGGATCAAAATCATTTTGCAATTTAAAATAAAAGGAGCCTCAAGCTCAAACATCCACAGAAAATAGTATTTAACACAATTTAAGCACAAATCCCAAATATACACAACATACGAACATCAAATAACACACAAAGCTGGGTCTCACCCCACCACAAATAAAAGCAATTTGTCCTCAAATGCAAATAACAAAATATCTAGAATGTGAATTAAAGAAAGATAGAGAGGGAGGTAAATAGGGGATCCTAGCTAATTAGTCGCTCCATTTGTATGGGTTTCAGTGCCCAGAGTGACCACCAGAAAGACCAGCTCCACTGGATCCAGTAACATGTGCTAAGGAAGCTTGCACAGCAACCACTACACCATTTTAGGCATAAGGCCACACTAAATCTGGACAACGCTTGTAAAGTGTTGCTTAAAATATTTTTAGCAACGCTTTTAAAGCATAGCCTTAGTTTTGGCCTTTTGACTACGATAATATTGTCAACACTTATAAAGCGTACCGTTTAACGGTATAGGCTACACTTTATAAGTGTTGTCAAATCATTACATAATTAGCAATACTTATTTACACATATGATTACACTTTTGAAGCGGGCTATTAATTCTAAAAGCAACACTTGAGAAGTATTGCCTTATAATTATCTTAAAATTTTCACCAAAATATTGTATTACCTCCCATATATTCAACTCTCCCCCCAATTTCTAATTGGCCAAAAGAAACACTCTATACAAATGTAAAAACGTTTTTCCCCAAACCAAAATTTGTGTTGCTCTTTGCCTAAAGCACTACTCAAAAATTAAACCATAAACCCTAGTTTCTCTCCTTCTCAATTTCACCCAAAAATTCTCCAGTTTCCTTATCAATGGCTTGTGGAGATTTCTCTAATCCTTCTTGACCTTTGTCCTAGAGAGGAGAGAAACAATTCGAAGGATTTCGAATTTAGAGGAATCGGAGAATCTACGAGTAGTGGCGATTAAGATAGAATCAGTCACATGGTAAATATGTCTGCCTTCTTCTCGTCTGGGCTTCTCAAGGTAACAGACTGTGCTAGAGTTATTTGTTTCCTCAACGCCAAATGTTTCGTCCAAAAAATAAAGGTTTACTTTGTGGGTGGGGGTTCTAGCTCAAGAGTTATGTGGCTTTATTGAAAGTTGAGTTTATGATGTCAGTTGTTCTTTTGGTCCCTTCTTTTAACAGCACCTCTACCCTGGTTTATTTGGGCCCCTGTCTTTTGAGATATATGTAAAGCAATTCAAGCTTTTGGATGCTTTCATGGACATGGAATTGTTGAGCTGCTAAATTAATCCTATATTGTTGATAACACACTTGGTTTTTGCCACTTTGAATTTTCTCTGAATAAAAGAAACAGAACATCAGAAATTTGTTGTGAGGTTTCTAGATTTGTGTTCAAATTACAATTTCCCCTGTTAAAATAGGCTTTTCCCACAATCAAGACATGCACATTACTTATTTAATTTTCCGAACATGGGACACAAGTCTGCAGGTTCAGTTATGCCCTAATTATTTTTGTACTTGTGTACCTTGTTGTCAATGGAGCATGAAAAAAATCTTAAGAATGAATTGATTGTCATGTTTTTCTTTGAATTTATCTGATATGTGATTTAACTAATGGCGTACTGATGAAAGTGCCTTCTCTTGTTTGGGCAAAATCCTTTCAGGGAACATATTTGCATCATAAGAAAATCAAGGCTGCCCAGGATATCAAGATAACCGCCCAGGTATTATTCACTACTTGTAAATCTGTAAGATCATTTTTAGTCAGTCTTAGGATCAAGCTTAGGAAGTCTATTGGGTAGGAAGCTTAATGCAGAGAGTCAGAAATGGATTTTATTTTGACTGATCTGTTGTTAGAAAATGTATGTATTTTGAATCTTAGATTAGTTTGTTGTTAAAATCAGATAATGCTATGCTTGGGTTCCTGATTTCATTTTAATTAAAAATAAAATTAGCATTAGTTTTTCTAGGATCAATCAAGCAGAGTAGGGTGTAATCTACTGGATATAACTTTTGAGTCCTGATTACGGTTGGAAGTCAAATAACTTTTCGTAAAGATTTGGAGGAAGCTTCGTAATTGCACGAAAAATAATAAGTGGAGGAGCTATCTCTTTGCACGTACATCTCTTTCCTTTTTCTATTTTTTCTTGTCAGGAAACCAACCAATGCACTTGATGTCTCATGTTCAACATATATGGTGAAATTTGTGCAAGAGCATTGGAAGGTTATTCTAATTTGGGCACATATAGTCTCTTCTTTTCGTTTTGTTCTATTCATGATGTCCCTGAGCATATCAATTCTGTTCAGAATTTCTGATTTCCTTCGGATATATTACGTGAGAGAAAGAACTTGGTCGTGGAGTCCTGCCTTTGGATTCGTATTTTGTTCGTACACAATCAACGGAGGATAGACCCTATCAAAAACTAGTTCCAGAAGCATCTTCCATTCATCTCGACCTAGACTGATCTGTGATACCTTTGAGAAAATATTTGTTGGAATAGCTGTAAGAAATCCAATGGTTGTTTTGTATAATTTGTTACTTCAGTGAAATTTGACTTGGAAGTTCAGCTAGCGAGCCATAACCTTTCAGTCCATTGCATGGGTGTATTGGCATTTTCTTCTATTGATGTGTGATGCTTTCACTATTTACTATATGACAATTGATTTAGTGGTGGTTTTCCATGAATAAGTGAGACTGAGAGCTTTCTCCTTCCCCCCCAGTGGTTCTTTCTATTCTTGTTCAGGGCTTTGAGCATGCGATTGCTGGCACTAGTCTATATGTTGTGGGGCCTGATGATGATGTGGAAGACATCAAAGAAGCAGCTATGGAAGATATGAAGTCAGTGATGAGCAGGATCGACAAAACTGGAGAGGGAGTATATGTTCAAGCAACTACACTTGGATCATTAGAATCTTTGATGGAATTTTTGAAGACCCCAGGAGTAAGCATACCTGTCAGTGGGATTGGCATAGGTCCCGTGCTTAAAAAGGATGTCATAAAAGCTAGTATTATGCTGGAGAAGAAGAAAGAGTATGCAACCATCTTGGCTTTTGAAGTTAAAGTGACATAGGGATCTCGGGAAGTATTAGATGAAATTGGTGTCAAAGTTTTTATGGCTGATATTATATATCACTTATTTGATCAGTTTAAAGCTTACATTGACACTATCAAGGAAGAAAAACAGAAGGAGGTTGCTGAAGAAGCAGTCTTCCCCTGTGTGCTCAAGATCATACCAAATTGTGTCTTCAACAAGAAGGATCCAATTGTTCTGGGAGTTGATTTTTTTGAGGGAATTTTCAAGGTATTAACTTTTCTTGTCTACTGTCTCATATTCATTGATCTCATCCACCAACTTAATTATAAAAAAAGGAAAAATTAAAGATAATGGAATCTCTGCATTTCATTCGGGAAAACTAGCTTTTGTGCACATCAGCAATACATATAAGAATAGATAATCAATATTTAATGGGTTGTGCTGATATTATCATATTTTCTCGAATTTCATGCTTCCATTAGGTTGGGGAAAGGGTTCTTCATTACTCACATTGATTTATCGTTAAATGTGTAATTTCTTTATGTATAACCTTGTTTGAGACAGCTCGTCTAACATAAACAAACTTATGGACACTAATTTTTTTTTGGTTGATAAGGTAAGTTGTTATCAAGAAGATGCCATTGATACAAAATTAGATGTGCTAGCTCCTACACAAGATGCTATGAATAGGTCAGGGAGCTAGCCAAATACCGAAAAGGGAATTACCATGTTAAGGGCCAGTCTAATGTAAGGGAGCTCACAAAATCTGGAAAAACAACTTTAGCAAGTGGTTTAGAGTTGACACTACATCAAAACATTTTGTTGTTTCAGCTTTCTAAAGGCTCTAGCTCTCAACAACATCCATTTGAGGCTGTGTTTTTAAGCTTTTACTTTGATGATATATAAACATATATGGTTGGGTTTTTATTTGAGCAGAAAGATTGAGGAGCTTGAATTGAAGAAGAAGGAACAAGAAACCAAAGCTATTGAAACTTCAAGGAAAGCTATTCCATCAATGGTATTTATTTCCAAAAGACAAAAGTTTGTCATTTGAGTGGTTTCCAATTTAATAGTTAACATGTTTGGTAATTATACTTCATGTTCTGTTTCTGTGGCAGGAAAAGTGCAAGAAACAATTAATGATAACCAATTCAGATTTCATGGAAAAAATGGAGGTATTCTAATTAATCAACCTATATGTATGTTATTGCCTTGCATGTGGAATTAGATGCAACTCACACTTCCATAGTTTATATTATGTTGTAACTCACATTTGAGATACCGAACTCAATCATTTCTGATGTTTCTAATCTAATCCATCAAAAATGCACTATTCCCCTTTATGGTTCTCTGAGTTGTTATTTCTGGTTAGGTTGAAATGGAAAGGGAGCGGTGGGGCTTAATTATGTTTGATTAGTGAGGAAGTAGAGAGAATCATGGTACTGTAGGATATGCATGTTATTGTAGGAGTCGTGATATTTTTAGTACTAGTAATTTCTGTCGACTGTTAAATGTTAATTGGGTGATGAATACATGATAACTTTTTGAACCTGGTGTCTAAACTGGAAGAAAAAAATAAGGCGATCACAACATTTATGTTGTCGGCTAAATAATTTGTTGAAGTTAAGAGAAAGGAAGTGAAACAAGGAAGTGAGAAATAGGGAGTGCAAGCAGTAGATGTAGCAATGGAGAGTTCAAATGATCAGAGCAACGAGCTAACAACAATTAACCCCAGAAAAGCAAAAACTACTCCCCAGTAGCTGAGGGAAAAGCTGCCAAGATACAAAGGCTTAAGAGTGGCTTCAGACTGTGCAAACCCCAGGGTAGTTTCCTTTGGCTAAACATGGTCCGCAAGAGTAGTGGTTGAACCTGTCCCCTCAGGTTGTGGTCCAGGTTGAAGATCTTCATATGGTCCAAACACCACCCTCAGTCTCTTCTTCTACTGCCATAGCTCCTCTTTCATTGCTGCTTTACACTAATATTTTTCATAACAACAACCTAGCATCCCCTGTCAAGCCTATCCCTGAAAGATCCGCTACTGTCTCCACCATATCTAGTGAAACTTGCTATGAAGTTAGGGGTAACATGATGAACTACTCAACTGGAAAGAAGACAACTACTCTCATCAAATTAAATGATGTCCCTTATAACGTTGGTGAAGGATTTCTCCAAGCCCCAATATCATGACAAACTATAACCACAACCACTACCGTCACACCTCATCTGAGTATCATGCATCCTATCTCCAGATCTCTCTCACTCTGCACTCAATCTAATTAACTATTTATGTTCTTGATAATTGAATGCCACTTTAATTCTCTGTGTGTGTTACTGAAGGCATTCTCCTCTCCGGTGAAGGGAGTCAAGATGAGTAAAGCACAACAAGCTTCAGGGGATGACAGGGCTAGCCAGGTTAGCATTAGCAGGAAGGAGTACAGTCATCAACAAGCAAGCAAATGTTGTTCTTCTTCTGCAACATCCTTGCCCCAGGGAGCTGCAAGTTGATTAGTTCTAGCTACTCCAAGAAACACTGCCTCAAATGAATCCATCATTTCGGGGAACTAAATAGAGTACTAATAGTAGTAACTAAGACTATTATGTCCTTGTTTCTAAGCATAAGTTGAAGATGTTTGCTCAATCGAATTGGTTTTCCAATGGATGTTTGCTTACTTTCTAATGGTATCGATAGGAATCTATATCACACGATAAGTGTATGTTTAATTCTCAGTATATTTGTGTTCCCTATCACACGTAATAGAAAAATTGGTCTGATGTTTTTTCTTTTCTTAGTTGAATTATATGAATAATTTTATCATAAACAATGGTTGTTGCTGAGCGTATGGAAACTCATTTTTGTTGTACTCCTTGTGATAAAACTTATGGATTGAGAACATTTGCAGGATGCGTGGAACATATTGTAGATACCATAAGCAGGTAACCAATTTACTGTATATTAAGTATGCTTTGTTGCTTGATCCGCCCTCTCCATTTTTTCTTTAACTGAAACTTGATTTACTAGAGAAAGAAAATAATAAACTTATTGTGTTTCTGTTAATTGTTCATTCAGAAAACATCTGCGAAATACTCCTCCAGTATGAGGGCTGAACTCAAAAGCAAGTGAGTGATTACCTTCTCAACCTCTTTAACTCCAAGAAGAAATGCGACATTTATTCTCCTGACACCCTCCTTCCAACCCTGCAGTAACTTCAAAAGCCTCATCTAAACAATTAACAAAGGGGATCTGGGTAGGGGAGTAGTAGAGTCAATACCTGTGATCCTTTTGCTTTGATTTTCAGATTTTTTTCTTTTTTTTCCTTGTCGGAATTATTTGACAATTGGTTGGCTGTGGAAGGTAAGTCAGTGGTTGACGTATTATTAATTTGTGTCTCCATTGTATCCTTATTTATTGAATTCTGATTTTCAGCTCCGTCTTGATTGATTGGTTGATCCTGCATAGAAAGATCAATGAAAATATTAGAAGTAGGGAGTGTAGAGTTAGTAGCCATACCTGTGTGATGAGTCTACTGCTGCTGCAATGTTTCCTTAGGAGATATTGGTCTGTCCATGCTATGTTGAACTGGCCTGTAAGCTTTCCTCTTCTGAGTCTGCCATTCTTCATCATCTGGCTTGTTGTTATTTCCTTGTTTTTGGTCCTGTTGGTATTGTGAACTGTTGTTTCCATTCTCTCTATTTGTGTATTGCATTTGCAGGTTTCTGGAATCATGTTTGCCTTGTTCCCCTTTGTTTTTGTTCTTCGTATCAACCTCCAACTCTTTTCTTTTTTTAAATTCATCATCTCTTTGCTTAATAGTATAGACATGTAACAAGTGTCCTTGGTGTTTACATTACATGCAGTAATCCGAATATGCTCATATTCAATAGCTTGCCACCTCCCTATGTTAAGATCTTATTTATTCAACCCCATCCACACATGAGGAGGTCTCTCTTTGGTCAGATCGATTTGGACTTTGACCCTAGCAACACTTCCTCTAGTTTTTTTATATAGAAGCAGTGTCCAAGTACAAAACTTTACCAATAGGACTCAGAAAGGCTGACAAGATGTCCTTGTGATAGCAATGCCAAGGTAGCTCCGGTAGAGAAATCCAAATAGGGACTATAGGTGTTTCCTCCTCAGGCCTAAAAGTAGAAGTCCACTTTTGAATTGGTTGGCTTACAGTGAATACTCTCCAATTATGCACTTCCACATCTTTATTGTTATGAATTGGTTTATCTTACTATGAATTTAAGCATATCAAATACATGATTTATTTCACTAATTTATAATTTTGTTTTGAATGTGCAGGAAAATGCCGGTAATTGAATTGGAATTGTGGCCAGAAGTATAACTCGATCTATTGTAGTGTACGATGAAGAGTTTTTGTAGTACTATTGTCATATATGTTTTAATGCATTTGGTTTTGTAAAATTTATTGATAGTAGATATCTTTAAGCAACCACTTTCTAAGTATTGGTTGTACAAGATATGTTTCTCAAAGTTTATTTGAAATATATAGCTTCGATTTAATTATTAGTTAATTTTGTACTTTAGGTCACTTGTATATTTAATTATGTTTTTATTGAATATATGCAAATAAAAATTATTATTCTTAAAAATAGAAAATTGTGGCTACAAAATTCTACACAACATTGCCACACTTCAAAAGTGTTGTTGTAGGACGTCCAATGTTATCTTGTACATAAGAAAAGTTACACTTATAAGTGTTCCTCTAGATGAGATATAAAAGGCAACACTTTTTAAGTGTGACCAATAACAAAGCAAAGGCAACGCTTTTAAGTGTAGTATAATTAAAAAAAGGTGTCGCTAATGCATCACTACAAAGCATGCCCTTATACCTTTTTGGCTACGCTTTATAAGTGTAGCTGTGATGGCGACATTTAAAAAGTGTTGCCTAATGTCAAAGGTTACGCTTCTTTAGGACACCCCCTAAAAAGTGTTGTTAAAGTCCAAAAGTGTAGCCTTTTATCAAAGGCCACACTTTTTGCTAGTTTAGGCTACACCTTACTGGGGTGGCCGTAGTCCTAAAATGGTGTAGTGAGCATCTATCATAATTGCTTCCATCTTAGTTAGGTCTTCATTTGCAGCTCCCTCAGTCTTCTCAAGAATCTCTTCATCAGTTTCTGCTTCTGACTCAGAATCAACTATCTGCTTCACACTATCCCCATATCCATTGGTGGTCTGCGGCATCTCAGACACTTAAGGAAGTTCCACTGTTCCAAAGATCATGGACATATCGGTAGACTTTAGGTATTCCACTTCTTTCCTTAACTCTGCAATGGCGGCCTTCAAGGCTGTCACTTCCTCTGTGGCTCCTTGATCACGCTCACAGAATGCTATCCTAGCTGCTAGAGCATTAATAGTAGTGCTCAGTGGTTTCACAGCATCATCAAGGGCAGTCTGAATCATGCCTGGAATGGAGCTTTCTATGTTTGAAGCCCTACAATCAGCCGATTGGGCAAGCCGTCCCATCCGAATCAATGATGCCTGAGTGATGGGCTCACAGAAGGCAATATCAGCAGTAGTTCTGAGTGGTAACGCAACAACAGAGGAACCTAGAGGGTTAGCAGGAGTGGTAGATATACCTAAAGGCCCAGGGGCCGGAGTAGGCAAATGCCTCTACAGGTATACACCCAGTGGCCACAACTTCCTTCGGCTTTTTTTCCGCTTGGTCCTTAAGATATTGGGCTTCGATCTTTCGAATATTAGTGGAGGCTGTGGGCATCACCTCCACAACTCTCTTAGTATCTCGAGGCACCCGAGATCTTTTTCACAATGCAGTGATTAATACCGGGAAAGGGAGAGATGTCTGGCTCTGCTTTGCATGCATATCGATCTCAGAATTAATGATCATCCTTAGATTTATCCTGGTTTTCTCTATGATGCATCCAAGACAAGCTACCTTACCAAGGAGAATGATTGATTCATTCTGTGATGGCATAATTGTTCTGCTGATGAACCCGAACCAGTATCCTACAACTACGTTCAGATCTCTCTTTTCAATCAAAACTCCTTCTGTTAACTATTTCGGAGCATTATCATCTGAGAATAGCGGGGCTAACCAATTTTTTATCTCGTCCAGCTTCTCTGTTCTGAGCAAGTGCTGGCAGTGATCATTAATCTTATTGGACATACCCAAGGTTGTGTTGATAGCTTCACTGTCACATGCTACCTTCCTTCCTCTGACCACTACATAGTCAACTGCTTTGAAAGACTACACTAGCCTCTTCTGCTTAGGTACCAATGCACTGTATTAATTGTAAAATTCTCTGACCCAGCTTGGTATGTAAGACCCACGGGATTTTTCGAAGATTTGAAATTTGTGAAATTTCAGGCACTCTATTATATCGGTATACCTACTGATCACCCCATCTATGGACATCCATTTTTCCTCAATGATCGTTCTCAGCCCCTCAAACTTTAATCTATTCATTGATTTAGGTGGGTGGCCTTGTATTGGAGGTGCCAGTACTATTGCCTGCTCTAGAACTGGAGGAGTCGGAGTGGTGGATCGAGGATTTTTTATCTGAGATGGATCATTCAGTTGTTTAGATCGTAACTAATTCCTCCATGCCTCCATGAGTTCATCTTCATCAGAACCCATATTTTTACCGTCATATGTTGTTGGGTCATTGGTGTAAAAACCAGTACTGTCAGAACTTGCATATGATAGCTCAACGGTTTTGTCCTTGGCCTTGCTTTTCCCACCAGTTGTGGAAAGTTTAGTGGCCTTGATCCTGGATGCAGTTGCATCCTCGGGTTGTTGTGTTGCTACCTGTTTTGTTAGGTTTAGTCATATATGCAAAATATTGAGAAGTGTTAAGCGAAAATCAAATAGAAGCTCAGGCTATCTACTACAAGAAGATTCACCAAGTGGATCAGCGAGTCGCCAAACCTCTTTGGCGAGCTAGCTCGGGCTCGCTGAAAGGATTAGCTGCAAATTATAGCAAATCGGAAATAGTAAGGTCATTTCGGCGAATTGCCAACTACTTTCGGTGAGCATGGATTTGTTCGCCAAATGTTACAGTGCATGAAGGGGTCAGAATAGCATACAAAGGGCGATCAAGAATACTTTCGGTGAGTCACCGAGTGCTTTCGGTGACCCATGGCTTCTCGCCGAATGTTACAGACTCAAACATCCAATTTTACACGATGTTAAGGCAGAGATGGAGATGTTGGGCGAACTGCTGAATAATTCGGTAAGCTCGAACCTGCTCGCCAAATGGCCCAACGTGCCCATTTTCAATCCACCTTCTCGAATTCAATCCCGCAAACCCCGTAAACAAATCAAAGCATGCACTAACAAAATTCAAACAAGACCCATACTACCCATCACCCCGGGATACTTAGATTTCTCCCGGAGTTGCATCATTTGGCCATTTGCCGATATTTTCTCTTAAGAGCGGTGTCACCCGTTCTATCATTAAGCAAATATTCGACATTTAGCACAAATGCGGGCAACTAAGACTTCACCCAATCAATTAACCAACACGCAATCACAATCCAACTCATTAAAAAGCATAAAAGATACAGGCATTTGACAATCAAACATTACAGGCAAGATTTTCAAGTTAAATAGGCAATTAAGGATTCTAATCCTACCAGAGAGGCCCAACACACATCACTAAGAGACAATTATTGCAAATGAGTAACCAATTTTTGAATGTAAACTCGGGATTCGGAAAACAACCTTTGATGCCGATTAAATTTTGATTAAAAAGTTAGGCGGCAAAGTATTCCAATTATGAGCACAAATCATCAAACTAAAATGCAAGTAAAGGGCTAAAGTAAAGAAAATAATACTTTAGTGTGAATTTAGGAGGTTTAAGTGCGAGGGAAAGTGAAGAATTTCAAATTTGAAGTCTCTTGGCCATTATAAACCATCCAGTTCGCGCCTGTTCGGTGACGTTAGTCGCACTCGCTGATTAACTCGGCGATACGCCGAGTGATCACTTGCCCCGCCTATTTCTAAAGTTCTTTCACTTTCTTGCGGGTCAAGACGACAATCTGCATCGAGGTCGCCGACCTGTTTCGTAGGTCCACCAAGTTTTACAGGCTCTAGCTTAACCTTGAGTTGAGCCAAACGTCGAGTCAAGACGGGCACGCCGACCTCTTCGGCGATCCGCCAATTGATCTTTTTCTCACCAATCTGTATTTTCACCACTTTCCTCATTTTAATTTACAAAGTCAACACACCATTATTTATAAAAGTAACCTAAGAATTTAAAACCTTGGGTTACCTCCCAAGAAGTGCCTTATTTAACGTCGTGGCTCGACGTGAGCTACCAGTCAAACTTCATCTCTGGGGTTAGACCTAATGCCACTAGGTAACCCACTTTTACTGCTTGGGTAGAGATGAGGCAATGTGTTGTCCAAGAGGTCTTCAATCAACTTGATTGATCTTGAGTGGGAGCCACTCATCTGATTCAATACCTCCACGCTTTCCCTCGTCACCTGTAGCATTCTATCTTCCTCGTGAAGCTTTTGTAGAATGATTAATAGCATATCCTCGATACATTTATTTGCATTGCTCCTAGACCTTTCTCGCTCATAATGAGGTATGTAACTCCTTTGGCTCTTGCACTAGTTTTCCACCTTTGCGATTTTGGTGGCCAAGTGGCTCAGCTGAGTTACCAATACAACTAACTCGAAGTCCCTCTCGACTTCTTGGCTCGACTCAGCTAACTTGCCACCACTTCCCTCAGCCATGTTTAGGGTTTCTGCGTACAACAACTTAGAGAAAAACATAAATAAAAATAAAATTAGTAAAACTACAACTATTAAAAATAGAAATTCTAATAATCTAAGACTTCTCAAATAACACCACTCCCCGGCAGCGGCGCCATTTTGATGTTTGCGTAATCAAGACACAACTTCCGATGCAAGTATCTACGATGGTATAATAGCTTAGTAACCCAAACAAGGGTTGGTATTATTCCCAAGAGAGTGGTTTTGAGAATTAATAGAAAAATAAAACTTAGTTCTAACTAGTCGTAGCTAAAGACATTAATGAGTAAAAACATTGTATATTAAAGGGGGACACAAGAGTGTCAATTAACAATGAGGGGTTTTGTCAGTAAGGTAAAAATAGTAAAATAAACAAAGGTTTCTTAGTAATGAGAGGGGATCCTTGGGATGTGACGGGAATACGGGTTAAGCTAGATTATTAGGTACATGTTTTTGATAGAAGATTCACTGACTAATTATGACTAGGCTAGACTTTAAGAGGGATAAGCTCTCTCTCGAGAAACTTACCCCATTTCAAATGCGTTCCTTTGGGACACTCACTTGCTGCATGAAGAAGAACCAACGCCCTAACCCAAAAAGTACTATTATAACTGAAAATTGTAATAATTGTTCGACACTTAAAACTACAACTCTAACTACTATTTATAGTTTTCACAAATTTGTGCTGCAGCGGATCATTCGGCGTCGTTAGTCGGAATCGTCGATCAACTCAATGATTCGCCCTTTGGTTTAGTTCATCACCGTCTAGCACCAACCTTTAGTATCGTCATGCTCTAGGTCATTGGGTGACATGGTACTACTTTGCCAAACTTCTCGGTGATGCGCCGACTGCTCCCTATCTCCGCTGACTTGATCCTTTCCTTCAGGGCTCAGCACACTGGAACTAAAAGCGAAGTAAGACCCTTTGGTGACTTGCCAAGTGGACTCGGTGATCCTCAGGCCTTCATTTCTTCGTTCTTCTCAGCCATTTCGTTCCTTTTTGTGACGCAGTGTCCATGCTTTCCATCAAACATCAAATACCTGATACTTAAGGGTTTTCATCAGATATTGAGGTACAATAAGAATTTGAGTACACAATTTCTATTAAAATATAGCCCTTAATGAGTCCAATTTGTGGACTCATCAGGCCGAGAAGAAGAAGGGACCCCCGGTGGATACATCCCTGGTTGTGGGCACTGATGCATTACCTATAGAGGCACCTTTACCTACTCCTACCCCTAGGCCTTCAAATATATCTAGAACTGCCCCTTCCATGATGCCTAGTTCCTATACAACTCCCTTACCCCCTAGGTCTGGTGCTTCTGCTACTGCTACGTCCCGACATCCACTCACCCAGGCTGCATTACTACGGATGGGGCAGCTAGCCCATTCTGCTGATATATGCGCCTCTAGGCTTGAGGCCACTATTCCTAGGATGATTGAGAGGGTCATTGCTGCTGTTTTGACACCCTTGAGTGGAGCTATTGATGCTCTTGCATCCCGGATAGCGGTGTGTGAGCAAGGCCAAGGGGCTACTGATAAGGTGATAGCTCTAAAGGCCGTGATTATTGTGCTGAGGAAGGATGTGGACCAGCTGAAGCCCACACACATGTCTATGATATTCAGGACTGTGGAGATCCCCGATATGCTAGTTGATGCAGATATGCCTGCGGCTACAGCTGGAGATGAGGTTCGAGCTGAGGAGGTAGTTGTTGCCGAGTTTGAGGCTGAGACCAATGAGGAGCAGCTTGGTATCGATGAGGAAACAACAGTTGAGGAGGCTATTGTGGATTCAGCCTTGCAGATCTCACTTGAAATCACACCTATGGCTGACCCTAGTGGAGCCAGCAGTGCAGCGGATGTGACATCGAGCACTGATTCCCTGATTGATGAAGCGACTGCTTAGACATGACTTTTATTTACCTCCATCTCTGTCACTCTTATGGAGTTTTAGTGTTTTTATTGCATTTGAGGACAAATTGTTTTTTATTTTTGGTGGGGTGAGGTATTTCCATACCTACCTCTGTTTTGTGGATTTTTGAGCTTGTGGCTCCTTATTTTAAATGACCCCTTCTGAAGTGAGCCAAATTGTGCCACCTCTTATTGTGTTTGAAAGTGGTTGTTCTTGTGCAAATTTAAGTGTCTGTCATGATCAATACCGATGACTCCAATAGTGCTCTCAATCGAACAAAAATGAATGTGCGGCTAGGATGAGGCCAAATAAATTCACATAGATAATTTGTGAACTCTTTGCATCTCGTTGTGACTAGTCGGATATCGAATGAGCCGCTTGTGATGAACAGTATACACTAGCGAAAGTGTGGAGTCTTATTTGATATTGGTGACAATGTCTTGTGTGATCAGTTGTCATGACCCAGGAGTACCCTCTAGACATAACACGGCGTACTCGACCCCAAAGGGGTCTCATACAAGCCCTTAGCATCATAACATAGGTAATAGAAGTAAAATATGGGAAAATTTAAAACTTTCTTTCAAACAATCTAAAACATTTTCATAAGACGAACGGAAGTCTTTACTAAGTCTTTGTGTCAAACCATATATGAATAACATGAATAAAAGTCTTGGGACACAGCCCACATAAAGTCTAAGACAAAAGACATAAAAAGGAAATAAGGGATATTGTGCTCGAAGTTATAAGGACTCACCAAGTCTTCAACTCTTCAAGCACCTTAGAAACTTAGCCTCCAAGCAACTCAATCTCCCAACACCCTACATTTGATTAGAATGTAGGCAATATGTGTTAGTACAAAATGTACCAAGTATGATAGCTAGCACAACAACATAAGAGCATCTCAAAATGGTTAGTCAACATAAGACATAAACATAAGAGATAATAACATAGTCATAACATAATTCTCCAACATAAACATCAGATAATCATAAGTCAACATAAAGCATAATTAGTGAGCATAGGAGACAAATCAGAATCATACAAGCATAGACGACTCTTAGTCCTCTACCCCCACAATAGTACCATTCTCAAGTAACCTCAAAAGCATACAAGTGAAAAGAAAGGATAGCATCCCATAATACCACCCAAGCCAAGTACCCCTTTAAGGTTATATTAATCATAGTCTATCTGCATGGTCATTTCTTAAGTCTTTCTATCATAAGGGCGCCATACTCCTAAGTAATCTCAAGACACACTTGTGCAATGCATGAAAAGTATCCCATACTACCCTTCACACTAAGCATAATCTTGAAGTCATCTTAGTCATACTCACCCTTCTATGATATAATTATTAAATTAACTCTCATAACTAAGGGAGTCTCTCACCTTTAGTCACTCGTATTGAGGAAGGAAACTATAGCACAACCTATCTCAATATCTCCTTTAATAACCCAAAGTCATACTTGTACAATACAATCATAGCATCCCATAATACTAATCATGCTAAGTACCACTTTTAAGTCCTCTTACTATTGCTTCTAGGTTTGGAACCTTGTTCCTCTCTTAACCTTTAGAACACTATGAGGTACTCTTTAAAGCACATCTTAGTTCACTGTTAGCTTGAACCCTATGAGATACTACTTTTGGTATATCTAAGTCCCTTCATACTCATGAACACTATGAGGTATTTCATTAAGTAAGTCTTAGTTCATTATGCTTTAGAACACTATGAGATGCTTCTTTAGGCATGTCTTAGTTCATTGGATATGGAGATTGCTACTAGGGACCTTAACTCAACTATATGAAGGCCTCTATCTCATGAGACCTAATTTTGGGAAAACCCACACTCTACTGCGTAAGAGTTCCCCCATTTTATTTGGATAGTCCTCACATCAACTAGGTGTAGATCTCCTTTCTTCTTGGAGTCTAGACCCTATCTTGTGTGACACTCCATCTCATTGTCAACATCCACTTGGAGCCAAGCATACACCCCAAGGTTCACTTGGTAAGCCATTCTTAACACTCATATCTCATATAAGGATGTCCTTGACAATCTATCCATATTCAAGTGATTCTATCACTTCATACTTTCAAGTATTCATAAGGTAGGTTAGGTGAGTATAGGCCTTTCACCATAATTGTACCCATTCGACTCTATTTTCACTTAGAATTACTCTCAAGGCCTTAACCTCTATAGTAAATCATATTAGCCTTCAACATTCGTAACTAGGAGTGTTCACTCTTAACAACTCTATAACATGAAAACATCCTATGAACCTACATTTGAAAGCCTTCAATCACATTCTTCATTACTAGGTGATTCTAGCCACAATTCATCCTAAAGGTTTAATTTCAACATTACAAGACAAGATCAATCCTATTTAATTAGGTCTAGTTAAATTCATGATTATATGACCGTAACTTTGATCAATTACTACTCATGACATTAGTTTAGGAAGATTACTCTTAAACCTTCAATTTGGCCTCTAATGGCATAACCCACAAATATCACATTCATCAATTTAGACTAGGGTTACCATAGAAACCACAATAAATCATCATAATATCATACACCAATGCTAAATCAATCATAATTGGGTACTATCCACTAGATTTGAATCATACCCACATCCTACCCACAATGTAAGAATAACCCTAGCTTGAATTGGGTTTTTGATTTCACAATTGGGGGATTTCTTAGGGGCTCTATGGGTGGAAGAACCCATAGATGAATAAGCTACACATACCTTTAATTAAAGCCCTAGCACAAGCTTTCAACAATGGACCTTGTTCTTGACCTAAGCTTCAAGCTCTATCTTCTTCTTCAATGGGGGTTTTCTAGAGAGAGAAATATTCTATGGAGGGGATGAAGTTGGGTTTTCTTTTTATTCTAGGGGGAATGACTTAATTGAGGCAAACTTAGGTCTAATAAGCTTATATAGTTTCTTGGAAAGGAATTATACAATGTAGGGTCAACTTTGGTAAAGAATTAAGGACCCTTAACGTTTTAACTTAAAAATTTCCAACCCTCACGACTTAGCTTGCCCTTTCAACCCTCATGGCTCGCCAAGAGCACTAGGCGACTCGCCAAGTGGACCCTTGGCTCACCCAAATTTCCAGTAAGGCCCTAAAGGGGCATATCACTTTGGTGATGGAGGGTTTTTTGGGCGATGCACCAAACGTGTTGGCAATCCCCGACTTTGCTCACCCAATGGACCAGTAGCTAGGCCATGGGGAAGCGGCCCACTAGGCGGTCTTGGCTCCTATGGCTAATCGCCAAGTTACTTGGGCGCTGACACTTCCCATCGCCAAGTGGCTCAAGGCTGCCTCAAAGTATTTCCTTCGTCTAGTTCAATGCATGATATGCCCAACTTCTTTTCCATTGACTTTTAACCCCACATACCAAGACCTAGGTTATCCTATAAGACTATGGGGTGTAAGACGTGACTTGATGTTCAACCACTAAACCCCTCATTCGATGCACAGGAAGTCTTACCTATGACTTTAGTCCACATACCAAATCATAGAACACTAATAGAAGGCCCTAGTCTAGTCTACTAGTTTACAGGGTGTTACAATATCTCCCCCTTGGGAACATTCGTCCTCAAATGACATTTATAAACACTCCTTAAAGGAAACAACTCTACACTAGCAGCTCATCATGCATACAACATATCTAATGCACATAAACAACGAGGAAAACTTCAACTCCTACTAAACATACTCAATGCAAATCAACGCATGATATTCTCATAACTAGTCATGTTCAAGGAGGAACTACCATATCTATGAACATGTTCAACATACTCTCATGAAGCTCATATGCAACTCTACTCAATATATTACAACATAATGAAACAATGCAATCAGTCATTTCTAACAAGACCTAAGCATATCTATGAACATGCATATAAGGAAATAATATCAACACACAATCACCTAATAACCTTATTAGGTAGGCACACTATCTCCCCCTTGGGAGTGAGCCTACGCATGCTTTTTTATGCATCATTCATAGCAAGGAAAACCTCAAGTCCAACATAACAGGTCACAAAAGACAAGAAATCCGGAAAAACTACTAAAGCATAAAACACATATTGGAAGGGCATGGGGAGATCACTCTTGATCTTCTCTAGATTGGAGAGCATAAAACCTATTCTTCTTTTGAGTACCCTCATCCGGGTAACTAGAGGCAACTTTATTTTCCTCCCTACCCTTAGCCTTAAGAATCAGGCAATCTCTCATTTTGTGCCCATTCTTTCCACATCCATAGCACCCATCCATGTCAGCTAGCCACTTGCCATAATGACTCCTCCCACACTTGGAGCAAGTAGACTTGGAAGATTCTTGGCCAGAATACCTTGGTTTTGTCCTAGGCCTATCTTATCCATCGGACTTAGCATTAGAAAAGTTGCCATCACTGGTCCTTCCACTCTTTACCTCCATATTCATCTTCTTGTTCTTTTTCTCCTTAATTTGTTCGCAATGAACCATAAGACTTGAAATGTTCATACTAGGGATAAGCATTGCCGAACAACACTCATTCTGAGACACACTCAGCTCGAGAGAGTGAGTGGGCTAAGGCGGAGGCTATTCCTCATGCGGCAACTCGGTTTTTGGGAGAAAGTGAGTTGATTCGGGGTAAGTTGCTCGAGAGAGAATTTACCCGCACTATAGTCTAGCCTACTCACAAATATTCAACGGATTTATTATCAATAGCATTTACCCAATAGTTTAGTTTATCCCGTATTCCTATCAGATCCCAAAAATCCCATCACTTTGATTAGTACTCTTTGCATTTTTGTTGTTTTTGCTTACTTGTTATAAACCGCCATTGATAATTGCCGCTTGCGTCACCCCTTAGATTTAACATGTTTTTATTCGATAATGTTTTTAGCTATGACTAGTTAGGACTAAATTTTATTTTTCTATTAATTCTCAAAACCACTACCTTGGGACTTGACCCCAACCCTTGGTTGGGTTACTTTACTATTGTACAATCGTAGACACTTGCATTAGAAATTGTGTCTTGATTACGCAAACATCATTAACGTCAAGAGTTAAGGGCAAGGGCTAAGGGTTTTGGGTGTAGGCCATGGTTAGGGAACCTAGGCTACCTCAAACTAGGCCTACCTATTGCCTCCCTAGACCACGAGGGTCTTCACGACCCGTGGTGGCAAGGCAGTGTGCCCAAGTTTGGTGCCAAGCCAAGGCACCTCTTCACGAGCCACTTCACGACTTGTGGTCTTGACCACGGGACATGGGAAGTCTCGTGGGATTGCCTTAGCTTTAGAAGGGTTGTGCAAAGTTGAGGGAGCTACTGCCCCAAATACAACGGGCACCACCACGAGCCATAGTGCAGTAGACGGCCCGTACAAGTGGTCGGGAAGATCACATGGTGGCAAGGCATACAAGACACTTTGGCCAAGCTACTACCTCCATGACCACGACTCGTGGGAGGTCTCATGGACTTTCCTTAGGCCTTGGAGGGCTTGGCAAGTTGGAGGAGTACACTGCCTAGGGAACCACGGGCACTGATGTTTGCTTAATAAAGACACAACTTCCAATTCGAGTGTCTACGATCGTACTATAGTAAAGTAAGCTAACCAATGGCTGCGATCGAGTCCCAAGGGAGTGGTTTTGAGAATTAATAGAAAAAATAATATTTAGTTCTAATTAGTCATAGCTATAGGCATTATCGAATATAAACATACTAAACATGCTCAATGTGACTATGCATGCTATACTTGAGTTGTAATATGAGTTATTTCCCTTGTCATGTCTTATGTAATGTTTATATCTCTTATATGCTTTATTGTGTAAAGGTTGAAAGGATGAATGGTAAGTTCACCTTTGGTGATCCTAATGTGGTAATTTAGTGTGGATGGTGGGATGGGACGCTATTCATATATTGCTTAAGGTATAGCATGAAGGTTACTTGAGGTGAAGGTAAAGGGTCTATATGTTGATTATGTTTCAAATGTGAAAAATATGACTTGAATATTGGTTGTGACATACATTGTGCCACTGTTACTATAGTTCATGAAGTTTTATTAAAATGGCATACTGGCATGACTTTCAAATAAATGTATGTTTTAAGCATGTTTTTCCATGGCTTTCATACTTAGTACTTAATTTTGCTAACCCATATTTTATTTTACTTTTACTACAAGTGTAGGTTCCGGCAAGTTATTTGCATTGCTCTAGTTGAAGCTTGGATAGAGTTATCCAAGACATTTTGGGTATGTCCTCATAGATCGAGGACAAGTGTTTAGAACTTCCTTTATTTTTCAAGTAATATAATATTTGATTTCGATTGTAAAGGGTCGTTGTAACAATCCGTAAAATAAATAAGTGAAACTAGAGCCTAACTAGTGAGTGTGTGAGTTTATCATGAGGTTGGAGGGTGTTTAATGTTTTCCTGAGCCATGTTTGAGAGGTTTAGGGGTTAAACGTCAAGGTACGACTCCCCATGGAACACCTTAGGGGTCCTTGAGGAGGACCCAAAGTCTAACCCCCAAGAAACCTTGAAACCAATAGGCTGCCCCAAAATTGGTGAACCACCGAAGGGGACCACGCCCCGTAGGTCCATCCACGCCCCGTGGATGGCCTCCGTGGGTCAAGGCCCTAAAAACCATGTCTCTGATCCAAACCATGAGATGATAGCACTGGGCATCAACCCATCCACGGTTCGTGGATGGAGGGTTCGTGGATGGCACCTCTGTGCTGTCAAATTCTCGGCCAATCCAACGTTGGTTTTTAAATTCCTCCCTTGGTTATTTAAGTGTTTAGACGGTTATTAAGACATTAAAACCATATTATAGATTTCATTATTCAAATTCCCCAAATCAAAACCCCTCCCTCTCCAAATATATTCTCTCTAGAACTCCATTGAAGACCAAGAGAATAAGAAGACTTAGGGACTGAAGAGGTACGCTAATTGAGTATATTTTTGTGGAATTAATCTAATAAGGTATGGTAATCCTTCATATAGGGGTAGCTTTCACCCCTAGAGTCCATTCAAAATAGATTTCAAAGTTTTCAAGTTTCTCAAAAACTCTAGGTTTTACTCAATCTCATGGGTTCTTTGTTCAAATGATTTCAAATGGTTACTAATGTCATACTATGATTGTATTGGTGTTTAATAGATTATTTATGATGAAAATACTGTATGAACCCATGATTTCTCTCAATTCCTAAATTGTGCCTTATGAAGTGGGTTTGATGAGTATGAAAGCTTATGAATGGAGTTTATCTAAATTGATTTAGATTGTTGATTTGTATCATTATACTTGCCTTAACTGTAGTAAATTGTTGGTGTGTTGGTGACTTTTGATCATGGCCTTGAAAGGGTAATTTATGACCTAATTATATGTTGAAGTAGAATTGTGTTAGAGATGTTGATCCACTTGAAAGGTGGAGGTGTTTAATAACTATGTATGATTATTATGTGAGGGATATGCATGTGATTTCAATGATAGAATGATGATCATGTATACAATGTAATTGTGTTGTTGTTGATAGTATATTCTCAATTGACATGCATGAATGATAATGATGGAATTTGAAGGGTTTTTACAATGTATTGTTGTATCTTGAATTGGTAGGGTTAGGAATCCTCTTCTTATACCAATGAAAGTAATGTGAATGTTGAATCTAGAATTGGTATGCTTATGCATCATTTTCTTGTATAATAAATGTGCCTTGGCTTGATGAATATGAACCGATAGGCTATGCCATTCCTTTCATATATGAGAAATGGATGTGTCTTGACTTGATGGAGATGAATTGATAGGCTTTAGGCATTCTTTTCATAACTGATCCAATATACTGAAGACTCTAGAATCGATAGGCTATAACATTTTTTCCTAGTGAGTCAATGTACCACGAATGGATAGGCTCATGGCATTCCTTTCATGAGTATCTGCATGTAATGAGGAACCATGAATCGATAGTCTTATGGCACTCCTTTCATGAAGACTCTAGAGCTATCCTTAATGTACCATGGATCGATAGACTGATAGCATTCCTTCCTTGTGTAATGATGTGTCATGGGTCGATAGGCCAAAGGCATTCCTCCCTAGTACACTAATCTAAGGTGGATGAAATAATCTATGGAAATGTAGGCTAAGCACCGAGTGGATATGGTTAGATGGAAACTCTTCCAATGTTAGGTTAGAGTTCCAAGGAACATCTTTATGTCCCATAACTATGTGCCCACATAGGATATTAGCTAGCGGATTCCATCCGAGCTAATGTTATCGGACTTCCTTAGGCAATTAGACCACCTCTTTATGGTGTGGGGCCATATGACACCGAATTCCATGATCTAGCTATCATGGTCTATGTCGGTTAAATGCTTATTCCCATCATGTGAGATGTGCATTATGGTTTCTTGATTAGTTCTATGAATTATAGGTGGCAGTATGGGATGCCATCCATGCATTGCACGAGTAGGCTTTGAGAGGGTCATAGTGATATCTCTAAATCTTATTGACTATATATGAAAGTCCAGTAAATGAAGTAATTGAAGAATATTGACTCTTAAATGCCTAATGTGATAATTGCATGCTATACTTGGGTTATATTATGAGTTATTTTCCCTTGTCATGTCTTATGAAATGTTATGTCTCTTATGTATGGATATTGTGTAAAGGTGAAATGGAATGCATGATAAGTTCAATTTTGGTGGCCTTAATGTGGTGCCTTAGTGTGGATGGTGGTATGAGATGTTATCCATACACTGCACAAGGTATAGCATGAGGGTTACTTCAGGTGAAGGTCTAAGGTGAAGGTAATGGTTTACATGTTGACATTGCATAAATTCGATGTTAGGACTTGTATGATGATTATACTTGTATTTGATATCTCTTGTGCTAATGTTCATGATATTTCTAAAAAGTGGCATAATGCATAGTTCCAACAAAAATGTCCCTTTTAAAGCATATTTTTGCAAGGTCATCATACTTAGTACATTTTTTGTGTGCTAACCCATATTTCTCTTATTTTTACTACAAGTGTAGGTTCCGGCAAGTGATTGCTTCTAGCTAGAATTGAAGTGCTTGAATTGAGTTTCCTCCAAGACTTGGTATGTCCTCATGGATTCGAGGACAAGAACTTTTATGTTTGCTTTTTTTCATGTAATAGACAATTCTTGTCTTTTCGATTGTAAAGGGTCGTGTCCCTACTTTAGTTTCAAGTACATTGTTAAGATGACCATGTGAGACTTAGACTTCCATTGTATCTTTGAAAGATTTTTAAATGAGCATTTTGATAGTTTGGATTTAAATATGTTTTTTAATTCAACACTATTTCTATATATCGAATGTTATGAATGCTAAGAGGCTTGTACGAGACTCCTTCGGGGTCAAGTACGCCGTGTCGCATCCAGGTCCTAGACTCGGGTTGTGACAAACCTAGTATCAGAGAATGAGATTTTGGAAATGGTTTTTAGGTTGATGTCTCACAAGCCACGTCTAGTAGAGTCTTGTTCATCGGTGTGAGTCGAGACATAGCTATGAGCGAGAGGCTTTAGGACGTTAGAAAGTTTCACTTCTTTCATTATTCTTGAAGTCGTGCCATAGAGTTTAGCTCTATAAGTGTCCTTTTCCTGACCATTCTCTAGTGTTTATATGATATGAATACAAGGGCTAACCCAAGAATGATGGAAGAGGATTTGGTGAATGAGGGAGTTCCTCCCCAAGGTCCCCCAATGTCCTTAAGGTGACCAAGTGCTTCAAGGGAATGATGTTTCGGTGGATCCCCCGATGAAGAAGTTAGGTCACCTATTTTGATGATGGCTCAAGCCGTAACTACTCAAGCTCAAGCCATGACGGCTTAAGCTAATAGAAGTGTTGAGGCTAATATGGGTACTATGGGTTCTAGGTTGAGGAACTTTGTGAGGATGAATCCTTAAGTTTTCCTAGATTCTAAGGTGGGAGAGGATTCCCAAGAGTTTTTGGATGAGTTGTATCAGATAGTGAATTCTATGGGAGTAACTTCTATTGAAAAGGCGGAACTTGGCGTCTATCAATTGAAGGATGTTGCCCAAATTTGGTTTACTCAATGGAAGAGCAATAGGCCGGTAGGATCAAGGCATATATATTGGGAATTGTTCAAGGAAGCATTCTTTGGTAGGTACTTTCCCCGTGAAAAGATGGAATGTAAGGTGGAGGAGTTTATCAACCTTATGCAAGGTAACATGAGTGTCCAAGAATACTCCTTGAAATTTACCCAATTGTCTAAGTATGCTCCATCTTTGGTGTCCAACCCTAGAGATGAGATGAGTAGGTTTGTGACCGATGTATCTGACCTAGTTGAGGAAGAGTGTCGTATGGCGATGCTCCATGATGATATGAACCTTTCTAGACTTATGGTGTATGCTCAATCTATTGTGTAGTCCAAACTTAAGAGGAAGAATAGGGATTTGAAGAGGGGTAGATCCGACAAGCAAGGTCAACCTAGGTTTAATAAGAGACCTCCAAACCAAGATTCTTCTAGTGCTCCTAATGTTAAAGAGGGGAAAGGCGGTGGACCTCCATTTTCTAAACCTCTTTGCACCACTTGTGGGAAGAGGCACCATAGGAAGTGCCTAGCCAGTACTAGTGGGTGCTATGGTTGTGGAAAGCATGATCACCAAATGAAAAATTGTCCTACTCTTACGACTAGAGGAAGAGAGGCCAAACAAGCTTCTCTCAGTGGCCTGGATCTTGATGATCCCAATAAGAATCGTTTCTATGTGCTTCAAGCCAAAGAGGGCAAAGGAGCTAATCCGAATGAAGGTACCGGTAAGTTATAGTTCCTTTTAGTTGTGATGAGATCCTTATGTTGTTTCATGATAGCCTTAGTTGGGTTTTCTCCTAAGTGGGGGATAGTATGTTGAGTAGTAAGGTTGTTGAGAGTGTTGATATCCTTATCCCTTTTCTTCTATTCCTATTCAAGCTTGAGACCAAGAGTTCCTTGTAGCTTGTTTCATGTTTTGGAGTCATGTGTGATATTGAGTTTCCATGGTCTCCTTATGTTATGCATGTTCTTGATGAATTTATGTTTATATGAGAAAAATGGTTTTTATGCTTTATGTTCCTCATATTGATTTTCATTTAGTATGAGTTGTCTATATGATTCATGAGGTGAAATTGTTGAACATGCCTAAATGTGTTTTTATGAAAAAGTTGCAAAATGTGCTCTTATGAGAAAATTGCTCAAATGGGCTTAATGATGTTGTGATGAGCATGATGTGATTTGGAGAATGAAATTCCTCCAATGAAATGATAAATGTTTAAGTTTTGGTGCATAATGAGTTTGTAGATGTAGTTCCTACTTTCTTATGTGCATTGAACATGTATGAGTTGGAGTTGATGTCTCCTCCTAAGTTTTGTGCATTGTTTGTGATGTTGCATGCATGATTGTGGGCTATTAGTCTTGAGTCGTTACCCGTTAATGTGTTTAAAGTGTCATTCGAGGATGACTGTTCCTAAGTGGGGGATAATGTAACGATTCGTAAAATGAATAAGTGAAGCTAGGGCCTAACTAGTGAATGTGTGAGTTTGTCATAAGGTTAGACGGTGTTTAATGTTGTCCCGAGACATGGTTGAGGGGTTTAGGGGTTAAACGTCAAAGTATGACTCCCCATGGACCACCCTAGAGGTCCTTGAGGAGGACCCTAAGACTAACACCCAAGACCCCTTGCAACCAATAGGTTGCCCCAAAATTGGTGAACCACAGAAGGGGACCACGCCCCGTAGGTCCATCGACGCCCCGTGGGTCAAGGCCCCCAAACCCATGTCTCTAATCCAAACCACGAGATGACAGCATGGGGCGTCAACCCATCTATGGTCAGTGGAAGGCACCTTTGTGCTGTCAAATTCTTGGCCAAGCCAAGGGTGGTTTGGTAAATTTCTCCCTTCGTTAGTTATATGTTTGGACGGTTATGTTAGGGTTATTAACATATTTTAAGAGTATAAAAAATTTAAAACCCTATTTTAGATTTCATTATTCAAATTACCCATATCAAAACCACCTCCCTCTCCAAATATCTTCTCTCTAGAACTCCATTGAAGACCAAGAGAAGAAGAAGACTTAGGGCTTGTAGAGAGAAGGCTAATTGAGTAGATTTTCGTGGAATTCATCTATGAAGGTATGATGATCCTTCATCTAGGGGTAGCTTTCACCCCTAGAGTCCATTAAAAATTGACTTCAACGTTTTCAAATTTCTCAAAAATCCTAGGTTTTACTCAATCTCATAGTTTCTTTCTTCAAACGATTTCACAGGGTTAATAATGTCATATTCTGATTCTATTGGTGTTTAATTGATTATTTATGATGAAAATACTCTATGAACCCGTGATTTCTCTCAATTCCTAAATTGTGCCTTATGATGTGGGTTTGATGATTATGAAAGCTTATGAATGTAGTTTTTCTAAATTGATTTAGATTGTTGATTTGTATCATTATACATGTCCTATTTATAGAAAATTGTTAGTGTACTGTTGGTGACTTTTGATCATGGCCTTGAAAGGGCAATTTATGACCTAATTACATGTTGAAGTAGAATTGTGTTAGAGATGTTGATTCACTTGAAATGTGGAGGTGTTTAATTACTATGTGTGATTATGATGTGAAGGATATGCATGTGATTTCAATGGTAGAATGATGATCATGTATACAATGTAATTGTGTTGTTGTTGATAGTATATTCTTAATTGACACTCATGAATGATAATGATGGAATGTGAAGGGTTTCTATAACGTATTGTTGTATCTTGAATTGGTAGGATTAGGCATCCTTTTCATATACCAATGAAAGTAAAGTGAATGTTGAATCTAGAATTGGTAGGCTTATGCATCATTTTCTTGTATAATAAATGTGTCTTGACTTGATGAATATGAATTGATAGGCTATGGCATTTCTTTCATAAATGAGTAATGAATCTGTCTTGACTTTATGGATATGAATTCATAGGCTTTAGGCATTCTTTTCATAAATGATCTAATGTAATGAAGACTCAAGAATCGATAGGCTATGTCACTCTTTTCCTAGTCAGTCAATGTACCATGTATTAATAGGCTCATGCCATTGCTTTAATTTGTATTTGCATGTAATGAGGAACCAAGAATCGATAGGCTTATGGCATTCCTTTCATGAATACTGTAGAGCTATCCTTGATGTACCATGGATCGATAGGCTCATAGCATTCCTTCCTTGTGTAATGAAGTATCATGGGTTGAAAGGCCAAAGGCATTCCTCCTTAGTTAACAAATGTAATGTGAATTAAATAATCTATGGGAATGTAGGCTAAGCACCGAGTGGATATGGTTAGATGGAAACTCCTCTAAAGTTAGGTTAGAGTTCCAAGGAACATCTTCCTATCCCATAACTATGTGCTCACATAGGATATTAGCAAGCGAATTCCACCCGAGCTAATGTTATTGGTCTTCCTTAGGCAAGTAGAGCACCACCTTATGGTGTGGGGCCATATTACACCAGATTCCATGATCTAGCTCTCATGCTCTTTGTCGGTTAAATTCTTATTCCCATCATGTGAGATATGCATTATGGTTTCATGATGAAATATATGAAGTGTGGGTGGCAGTATGGGATGCCATCCATGCATTGCACGAGTAGGCTTTGAGAGGGTCATAGTGCGTTCTCTAAGTCTTAATGACTATGTATGAAAATCCTTTAAATGAAGTTATTGAAAAATGTTGACTCTTAAATGCCTAATGTGATAATTGCATGCTATACTTGGGTTATATTATGAGTTATTTTCCTTTGTAATGTCTTATGAAATGTTATGTCTCTTATGTATTGATATTGTGTAACGGTGAAATGGAATGAATGATAAGTTCACTTTTGGTGGCCTTAATGTGGTGCCTTAGTGTGGATGGTGGTATAGGACGCTAACCATACATTGCACAAGGTATAGAATGAGGGTTACTTGAGGTGAAGTCTTAGGTGAAGGTAATGGTTTACATGTTGATATTGCCTAAATTCGATGTTATGACCTGTATGATGATTATACCTGTATTTGATATCCCTTATGCTATTGTTCATGATATTTCGAAAAAGTGGCATAATGCATGGTTTCCAACCAAAATGTCCCATTTGAAGCATGTTTTTACACGGTCGTCATACTTAGTACATTTTTTGTGTTCTAACCAATATTTCTCTTATTTTTACTACAAGTGTAGGTTCCGGCAAGTGATTGCTTCTAGCTAGAATTGAAGTGCTTGAATTGAGTTTCCTCCAACACTTGGTATGTTCTCATGAATTCGAGGACAAGAATTTTTATGTTTGCTTTTTTTCATGTAATAGGGAATTCTTGTCTTTTCGATTGTACAAGGTCGTGTCCCTACTTTCATTTCAAGTACATTGTGAAGATGGCCATGTGAGACTTTGATTTCCGCTATGTCTTTGAAAGATTTTTAAATGAGAATTTTGATAGTTTGGATTTAACTAAGTTTTTAACTCCGCACTATTTCTATGTATCAAATGTTATGAATGCTTAGAGGCATGTACGAGACTCCTTCGGGGTGAAGTACGTTGTGTCGCATCCGGGGCCTAATCTTCCGCTATGTTTTAAAAGAGTTTTTTTGAGTATTTTGGTTGTATGGTATTAAATAAAGTTTTAATTCAGTACCATTTCCCCTATATCAAAGGTTATGAATGCTAAGAGGCTTGTATGATACTCCTTCGGGGTCAAGTACACCGTGTCGCATCTAGGGTCTTTAATCGGGTCGTGACAAGAGTAAAGCCTAGACTATGAATTATTGATTGTTGATGTGATGGTGTGGAAGAGATACTTCTCACAATGAATTTCTAAGCATGATTGAATGAATGAATGTGCAGGGTTTATTAACATAAATGTTTCTATGTTGAAAGGATTGCTCACCTAAAACGAATCTAGACTAAAATGCTAAATGAATTATGAGGCTAGAGGTGACTACCCTTGACCTCTATATTAAAGAATATGCGGTGATTTCCCATACTCTTTAGAGTTGAACAAAAGGTGATTCCCCACTTTCTTACTATGATGAATGAACAGGGAGGTGAGTACCCATGATCCTTATAAAATGATGTGGAGGAGAGTACCCGTTTCATGTTATGTGATTGTGGAGGCGAGTACCCATGATCTTAAAATAAGCAAGGCAAGAAGTGAAAACCCAATAGCCTTTATAAGCTAGGCATAGAGGTAAATCCCCATGTCTTTAAAAGTAAGTACGAACGATATGATTTTGTTATGAAGATGATTGACTTGGAGTATTGTTATATATGTCTTCCATGATGTGAGTCTTACTATGGTTAAGTGACGTTCCTTAAGGAAGTATTCATTTTCATTATGATGCTTATTATGTCTTGATTATGCTTATGTCTTATGTCTTACTTTTCATGTTGGACTAGTGTATGGGCTGTGTCCCAAGATCTTTTATCTCTTATGTTAGATGGTTTGAGACAATGATGTTAGACTTGTGCTCCTTTTATAAAAGACTTTGATTGTGTTTGAAATGTTTTAAATTTTGACACCTTTTTCTAATACTTTATGTTATGATATGCTAAGTGGATTGTATGAGGCCTCTCGAGGTCTTATACGCCTTGTTACATCTAGGGGGAACCCCTGGGTTGGGACAAACTTGGTAACACGAGCACAAGGTTTAGAATGGTTCTAGGATGTCTCAAACCACGTATAGTAGAGTCTTGTTCATAAGTGTGACGCGCACCACATTTATGAATGAGAGGCTATTAGATGTTTAGGAAATCTCACTTCATCATTTCTCTAAGTCATGCTATGGAGTATAACTCAATAAGTCCTTCTCCTAATCCTTACCCGATGGTTTTTACGATATGACTAATAGAAGGGCTAATGCTAGAAACATGGAGGAAGGCAATGTCGATCAAGAGGTTCTTCCTCAAGAGAACAAGAGTGGATGATGGTAACTATTCACATTCTAGGATCGGTGGACAGGGTCGTTCAAGGCCTAATAATGATAGGGTGTCTAACCCAAAACCTCAACGAGATGGTAATATGCCTTAAATGCCTACTTATGCTAAATGTGGGAGAAATCACGAAGGGATGTGTCTACCTGGTTCTAATACTTTATTTGCTTGTGGAAAGACGGACAAACAAAATAAGGAATTGTCCTACGGTTTCTATGAATGAAGTAGATGGTCGTCGTAGGGCTCAACCCTACCCTTCATCTGTTCAAAGTGGTTCGGGTGCAAGTGCTCCTACGCAAAACTGTTTCTATGCACTCCAAACTAGAGGTGATCAAGAGAGTTCTCCAGATGTGGTGACCGGTATGTTAAAAGTTTTCCATATAGATGGGTATGCTTTGCTTGATCCAGGGGATACTTTTTCCTTTGTGGCTCCTTATATAGCTATGAGGTTTGATGTGCTCCCGAATGTGTTGTTAGAACCTTTTTATGTATCTACCTCTGTTGGTGATTCTGTGGTGGCTAAGAGTGTCTACAGGATATTTCCATTTTCCTTATTCCATAGAGTTACTCTTGTTGACTTGGTAGATCTTGATATGTTAGACTCTGATGTTATTCTTAGTATGGATTGGTTGCATTCTTGTTATGCCTGTATCGATTATAGAACTCAGGTAGTCAAATTTCAATTCCCAAATGAGCCTATCCTAATGTAGAATGAGGGAAATTCTATGCCTAGAGGTCGATTTGTTTCGTGCCTAAAAGCTAGGAAAATGATCTCAAAGGGTTGTGCCTCATATAGTGAGGGCGAGGGATTTTGAGTCTGAAACTCCTATTCTTGAGTCGGTCCCTATTGTAAAAGTGAAATAGACTTCGGGATTGACCTTCTCCTCGCTATTCAACCTATTTATATTCCTCCTTATAGAATGGCTCTGGCAGAACATAATGAGTTGAAGGAAAAGTTAAAGGACTTATTGGATAAGGGTTTCATCTGACCAAGTATCACTCCATGGGGTGCTCCCGTGTTCTTTGTTAAGAAGAAGGATGGTTCTCTTCGTATGTGTATCGATTATCGACAATTGAATAAGGTGACCATTAAGAATAAGTATCCTCTTCCAAGGATAGATGATTTATTTTACCAATTTCAAGCGGCAAGTTTTTTCTCTAAAATTGATCTTCGGTCAGGTTATCACCAATTGAGGGTTAAAGAAGAAGATATTCCAAAAATAGTTTTTAGAACCTGATATGGTCATTATGAGTTTTTTGTTATGTTCTTTGGTTTGACTAATGCTCTGGTGGCGTTTATGGACTTGATGAATAGGGTGTTTACACAATACCTTGATATGTTCATAATTGTTTTCATAGATAGTATTTTCATTTATTCAAGGAGTGAGAATGAGCATATTGATCATTTGAGGATCGTATTGCGACTCCTTAAGGACCAACAATTTTATGCAAAGTTTAGCAAATGTGAATTTTTGTTAAGGTATGTGTCTTTCTTAGGCCATATTATTTCAAGCAAGGGTATTGAGGTGGATCCGATTAAGACGGATGCAATCAAGATTTGGCGTAGACCTCTATCACCGACAGATATTAGAAGCTTCGTGGGTTTGGCCATTTATTATAGAAGGTTTGTTGAGGGGTTTTCTACCATTTCTTCTCCTGTGACGGCTTTGACTCAAAAAAAGGCCAAGTTCATATGGTCGGATGCTTGTGATAAAAGTTTCCAAGAGTTGAAATATAGGCTTACTTCCGCTCTAGTGTTGACTTTACCGAAAAGTACGGATGGCTTTGTGGTATATTATGACGCCTCTTGAGTTCGCTTGGAATGTGTGCTTATGCAAACCGATAAGGTGATTGACTATGCTTCGAGGCAACTAAAGGTTCATGAGAAGAACTATCCTACCCACGATCTTCAATTAGCGGCGGTGGTATTTGCCTCGATGATTTGGAGGCATTATTTTTATGGGGTTCATGTGGATATTTTCACCGACCATAAAAGCTTGAAATATGTGTTTACCCAAAAGGACTTGAATCTTCTCCAAAGAAGGTGGATCGAATTGTTGAAAGACTTTGATACGAGTGTCCTATATCACTCCGGTAAGGCGAATATAGTAGAGGATGCTCTTAGTTGACTATCAATGGGTAGTGTGGCACATGTTGAGGATGATAGAAAAGAGATAGTTCGGGATGTCCATAGATTAGCCCGATTGGGTATACGATTGTAGACTCCAGCAAGGGTGGTGTTATGATTCATAAAGGGTCGGAATCATCTTTTGTGGTAGATATTAAAGCAAAGCAATGCCTTGATCTATCTTTGGTAGAATTGAATGAAGCAGTACTTAGGAAGTCTTTTGAGGCTTTCTCCCAAGGGGGAGATGGTGTCCTTAGATATCAAGGTCGGTTATGCGTTCCAAAAGTTGATGACTTGAGGGAACAGATCGTGACTGAAGCTCATGTACTATGATTTGCGGGATATCTATTGGTGGGATGGGATGAAGAAGGATATTGCGTTATTTTTGCCCAACTGTCCAAATTGCCAAGAAATGAATGTTAAGCATCAGAAATCGGGAGGTGTATCCAAAGACATTAGCATTCCTACTTGGATATGGGAAGACTTGAATACGGACTTTATAGTTGGTTTGCCTCGCACCCAACGCCAACATGGCTCTATTTGGGTGATAGTAGATCGGATGACGAAATCGACTCATTTCCTCCCCGTCAAAGTTTCCTTCTCGGCAGAGGACTATGCCAAGTTGTAGTTAAGAGAAATGGTAAGGCTACATGGAGTTCCTTTGTTCATTATTTCTAATCATGGTACCCAATCCATTTCTTAGTTTTGGAAATATTTCCAAAAGGGTCTTGGCACTAAGGTTAAGCTTAGCACAACTTTTCACCTACAAACCGATGGGAAAGATGAGCATACTATCCATACTTTGGAAGATATGTTAAGGGCTTGTGTGATTGACTTCAAGGGTAATTGGGATGACCATTTCCCTTTAATTGAATTTGCCTATAATAATAGCTATCACTCGAGTATTAGTATGGCTCCATTTGAGGCTCTTTATGGTAGGAGGTGTAGATATCCTATATGATGTTTTTAGGTGGGTGAAGTTGCCTTGATAGGGCCTAAGTTACTTAGTCAGGCTACTGAGAAGGTTTGACTATATAGAGAAAGGTTGAGAACCGCCCAAAGTCGACAAAAGACTTATGACGATGTTAGCAGAAGTGAACTTGAATTTGATGTGCTTGATTGGGTTTACTTGAAAATCTCACCCATGAATGGTGTAATAAGGTTTGGTAAGAGAGGGAAGCTTAGTCCCTGATTTGTAGGCCCATTTCAAATTTTGAGACGTGTTGGTAAGGTTGTGATTCATCCGATTTTCCATGTCTCTATATTGAAAAAGTGTGTTGGGGATCCGACATCCATATTCCCATTAAAAGGGTTGGAGGTTGATGAAAGCCATTATTATGAGGAAGTACTAGTTGAGATTCTAGACCGGCAAGTTAAGAATTGAGGAACAAAGAAGTTTCTTCCGTAAAAGTGCTATGGAGAAACCACCTTGTTTAGGGTGCTACTTGGGAGGCCGAAGCCGATATGATGTCCCGGTATCCTCACCTTTTTCCTCCTATTATACCTTGAGGTAATGAGTTCCTCTTGGTTTGCTTATGTATGAAGTCATGTGTGTTTTATGTTGAAACACTCCGAAAACTAATAGGATAAACTAAAGCTTAACATGAGGGTTAGAGTCGTAAACGTTCCTCCCCACACCTAAAAATAAATGTTTTCGTATTAGAATGCCAAGGACCAATCATGGGTCCTTAAGGAGGACCCTAAGGAGGCTGCCTGGGCAGTGACCCACAGGGCAACCCATTCCCCGTAGGTCCTCCCACGTCTCATGTGTTAGGGGTCGTAGGTCAAGGCCCTAGGAAGCAGTCACAGAACCTCCACCCACGGTTCACCAGCACGCCACGTGGGTCCATCCACGGACCGTGGTGTGTCGTCGTCGGTGAGGCCTGAAACTACCATTTGGCAGTTAGGCTTAGAGGCATTATGGGGTTTTCCATTTTAATTTAATATTAAGTGACATCATATAAGGTTTTTAAGTCCCTAAATTAAGTAATCTTCTTCATAATTCCAAAATCCCAAATCAAAACAAACTTCCCCTCCAAAACTCTTTCTCTAGAACTCCAAGGAAGAAGAAGAAGAAAGTGAAATCTAGGGTTTAAGGAGAAAGATTTTCTACTCAATTTCGTTGGGAATTCATCACCATGGTATGATAGTCCTTCATCCATGCAGTCCCTCCCAACTCAATTTCAAAATTAGTATTTCCAACAAAAGCTAGGGTTTTATTCCAAGTCATGGATTTCTTTTCAAAAATGATTCTATTGATTTAATTACTTCATATTATGATTGAATTGATGTTTTTTTATGGGTTTATGATTAAATCTCCCAAGAATCCATAAAATACCCATATCCCCAACTTCTGACATTGTGATGTGGGTGAATTGTAGAAAGAAGAGTATTATGAGATTATTCTTATGGTAATTTAGTCAATTAAATCATGTTATTATTCATGTCTAATGTAGTAATTCTAGATGTGTGGATGGAATATGATCTATGGACCTTGAAGGTCAAAATATGTGAATTATGCATGATTATGAGATTTATGTTATGGTTTAAGAACACTTTGAGAATAAAGTGATTATAATTATGATCTAGTTGTTGTGTTGCTGGAAGATTATCCTCATGCACACACTTATGTATGAATATGATGATTCTAAGATTGAAAGGCTATGCTCACCTATTGAATCTAGGAGCTATAGTAAGAGTTATGTTAGATTGAGTGTCAAGACATTCTTCCATGATTATGAAATTAAGTCAAGACTTAATATGAACTCCATGGGATTTAATGCTTAGCACCGAGTGGATAGTGATATGAGATGGAAGCCTTCACGTTAGTAGAAGCCAGGTTTCTTGGAGCAATCTCTTGGGATGGAAGCCTTCACGTTAGTAAAGGTCGAGTTTCTAGTAGCAATCCCCTTATCCCATAAACTATGTTCCATCATAGGTCTTTAGCTAGTGGATCCACCTAAGCTAAGAGTATTGTTATACCTTAGGCAAGTAGGACAACTCTTTTTCGGTGCGGGGTAGACAATAGATTCCATGTTAAGCTCACATGGTCTATGTCTGTTAAGGCTTATCCCATTATGATAGTATGAAAAAGAATATGAATTATGAACTATAGTTACTCAAGGAGGTTTACTTAGCATAGGTGGGATTATGGGATCGTATTCATGCATTGCACAAGTATTCTTTGAGGGTATTTATGGAATGTTCCTTTTATAGTATGATGATCTATGAGTTTGTTATGATTATGACTTATGCTTTTCCATTATATTTTAAATGATTCTTTAACTTAGTAGATTGCATGCATTCAACTAAAATGTCCCTTTTAGCATGATTTAAAAGTTTTTATGCATGCCTATCGTACTTATTGCATTTTTGTACTAACCCATATTTTCCTACATTGTTCCCAAGTGCAGGATGCGATTCTCAAGGTGGTCCCGATTGTGGCTAGAGCTTGGATTTGTTCATTTATCCTTGCTTGTTGGTAAGTCCTCATGGTTCGAGGATAGATATCTTCATGTAGTAGTTTCATTCTTGTATTTGACTTTCGGATTATGTTGTAGGGGGTGTGACCCTATTTGATTTGACTATTGTAATAGATGGCTAATTGAGACAAGTCTAGACTTTCGCACTCCTTTATGAAAATTTTGGACTTGAAATGCATTTTTACTCTTTATTGTTCTAATGTTTTATGTTATGATTTGCTAAGTGCCTTACATGGTGCCTTTCGGGGTTCTATGTGCCATGTTACATCTAGGGGGTTCCCTTGTATCGTGACATATGTGTTTCCATAATTCCCTTAAATTGCATGTTCATGAGAAATTTTAAGTTTTGAAAGAAAATGGCTTTGATGATATATGTTCCTCATGTTGTTGAGTATTGAATATGAGTTTCTTAGAGACTTCATGAGGTTAGTTGTTGAACATTCCTTAGCTAGTGTTGGATATTTCCTCCTTCAATATGTGCTTTCTGTATAAATTGCATTTACGCTCCATGAGATTGTGTAGAGCATTTCTTTGAGTTCTGAGATAATAGTTCCTCCTTGAACATGGAAAATGTTAAAATTTCATGCATATTGGGTTGTTAGATGTAGTTCTTACTCTCTTAAGGTGCTTTGAGTAGGTTGAGCTTGGAGTTGATGTTTCCTCCTCGGTTGGGAGCATTTAGATGAGTTGCATGCATAATGGGTTGGTAGTCTTGAGTCTTGTTGATTAGAAATGTTCCTAGAATCGCATTTGAGGACGAATGATACCAAGGGGTAGATGATAAAACACCCCGGATTCAAATGAGGTTATATTGCAGCTTTTGGAAAATTGCAGGTGCCACTCATAACCAGCCATCCACGATACATGGACTGACCCATGGACCATAGGTAGGGGTCTGTGGTAGGTCACCTAGCCAGAAGTCAGAGCTCAGGACCACGGCCTAACCAATAGACCGTCGGTCAGATCACAGTCTGTAGTCAAGGGTTCGTAGGTCCATGTCACGACCCAAGCCTAGGGCCTAGACGTGACCGGCGAATGGGGAACCCGAAGGAATCCCAAACAAGCCTCATAGCGTATCATTACACATCCTTGGTCGCGGAAGCAATTAAAATGACCATAAGCAATAAGTATAAT
>JAJOOR010013398.1:0-33071 GCA_036250505.1 Solanum acaule | reverse complement strand
AATTATACATAACCTAGGGTAGAATCATCATACAAACATGAATTACATAACATCACATTCAATTCATAGCCTTCAATTAATATCCAACACAAACTAGGGTTAGAATTAGGAAAAGAAGGAGAAACATGGTCTCATGGGGAATTCTTCAAGAAACCATCAATACAACATAAATTAATCCATAATTGTTCATATAACATCAATCAAAGTCAGTTTATAACATCAATTTCACTTTAGAAAGAAGACTCACATTTTTTTATTGAAAACCTAGAAATTGGAGATTTTGAAATTCATCTTGAAGGGGCCTCTTGGGGAAAGGAATCCCAAGAGTGATAAGCAGCCATACCTTAGTTAATTCCTTGAGAATCAATGGAGAAACTCCAAGAAATTTGAGAAAGAACCTTGAAACCCTAGCTCCAATGTATTCTTCTTCTTCTAAGGTTTTTAGAGAGAGAGTTTAGAGAGAAGTGGGAGAGTTTTGATTTCTATTGGGTGTGAGTATAATGACTAAAACTAATGAATTTAGACTTAAAAACCAATATATAATTAACCTTTAAAATACCCAAACATCCCTACTTAAATAGGACATAAAAGGAAAAGTCCCAAAACTCCTTATTTAAATGGTCCCCATTAGGGACCACGACCAACATTCACGGACCGTGAAAGTGCACCACGGGCCGTGGTGCTTCCCGTGGTGTTGGAGGAAGTGGATCCCCTTTCGTGCACAAGCCAACACTTGGGCCAAGGCAAGACCACGGAGTCTCCCACGATCTGTGGTCATGACCACGGTCCGTAGTGATGGCCTTGGTCATGACTTGGCCTTGTGGAGGCAAGGCCTTCAAGCCTTGGTGCCAAGTGATGTTCATGAGCCACCCCTTTCCCTTGTCAAGTGTACCACGGCTCGTAGTGGTGCCCGTGGTGCCTTGGGCAGTAGCTACCCTAACAACCCCCAACTCCTTAAAAGCTAAGGGAGTTCCACGCCCACCTTCACGAGCCATGAAGTGGACCACGACTGGTTGTCCCTCTCGTGAAGGGTGAGGCAGAGTCTAGGACACTTGGAGGTTTCTCTCCCTCGACCAAGGAAACTCCACGAAGCCTCCCACGGTCCGTGGTCATGACCACGAGCCGTGGTGATGGCCGTGGAGTTTGAGGCAATAGCTCCAAATTTGGGGCAGCCTTGGCCTTAGGCCTTGGCTTGCCCCTTTTGTTTGGCACTCCTCCCTTAGGCCTAAACTCATAGACCACCATAGCACACCTAGATGGTCTACTAAATTAGGGGAATTCATTTTATACCTCATTGACACTACGTTTAGGCTCTAGTTCAACCTACGAAATTTCTGGGGTGTTACAAACGTACCTATGTTTCTAGTCAATTTCTATACTCTAAGGTACATATAAACATCATGAAATCATCATTAACATGAGATCATAATCCTTGAATCCATACTTCAATTCAAGGAAGGTTAAGAATTAAGTCAACAAGTTAAGAGTTAAGTCAAGAGAAGTTCATAGAGTTTTCCAAAAGTCTTTCACAAACGTTTTAACTTTATTCTAAGACTTAAGATTTGAGTTGAGTAAAGAGTAAGATTAAACTACATTTCTTCAAAGATTATACGGGAACTAAGTATTCCCAAGTGGTAAAATTTTTGTCACATTTGAGCAAGAAAGGAAACACCGATTTTCAAGAGAGCTTTTAAGCTAAGTTTTGAGTAATTATCTCAAACCAAAGAAAGACCTTTGTTTTTACAAACATATGAGCTGAGTATATTTTGGGAGTAGTATTTAGCACCGATATGGGGACGAGAGTTCATAATAACTCAGGTCTCCATAAACCATGTAGCTATCATGGGTAGAAAATGATCATACTTTTTAGATGATTCCTTAGTGTTTTTTAGTATAGACTAGTGGATCCACTTAGTTAAGGCATTTTATATGACAACAAAGTATATGACAGTTCTGGCAGCGTGGACAAGACGTTGTATCATCACTTAGGCTCATAGTGGTGGTTGTCGGTTAGAGAAACTCCACAGTATTATGATACTTTACATGTAAACTAAGTTGCTATTGCATTTATTTAACAAATTGAGTTGCTACTACTACTTTAAATGATTTGTATAACTGCACCATTATTGTTGTTTTACTTTGCATTTGAGTTGAGTTATTCATGTGTTGAGTAAAGCCAAGGTAAGTGTTGTTTTGAGATTCCTTTCAAGCTTATGACTTGTTTAACATTCCCCTTGCATACTCGTACATTCAATGTACTGATGCCATTTGGGCTGCATCATTTTATGATGCAGACACGGGTAACCAGGGTCAGCATCCAGCGCCTCGTGTATCTAGGTGAGCATTGTGTGAGCCTACTTGCTTTCCGGAGAGCTCCTTTTTATCATTTGTTTTCAATACTTTAGTTGTTAGGATGATCGGGAGTCTTATCCCAACATCCCTCCTTGTTTTAGAGGCTTCATAGACAGTTAGTAGTTCAATTGTCTTTACATTGTTATTTCTTATGTTAAGACTTGAGTTGTCACTTTGGCCATGTTGAATGTTTGACCTTTAAACATTCTAAGTTATCTTATTAAACAATTGAGTAGAGATGCATTGAATCTTTGTGTTAATGTTTATAAGTCTTCCGCTTAGTAAGTAAGCCAAGCCAAGGGTTCGCTTGGGGCCATAAATGGTTCTCGAGTGCCAGTCCCGCCCAGGGTGTAGGCTCGGGGCGTGACATTCCACTTTAGTATAATATGATATAATATTTAATTATTTATATATAAGAATTTTGATTAACTGTAGGCGGAAAATATATATTTAATTAATTAATTAATTAATTAGTTGTTTAATTTAGTTTAGTGGTAAAATGATAAGTATATAAACAATATATTGTAACTTACTATTTAGTTTATGATTCTTTCATTGTCTTTCTAATAAATATCTTACAATTCATAAAATATTTAAAATATTATGATTTAATATTTAATCAATTAGATGTTTAATTTAGCTTAGAGGTAAAATTGTAATCCAACTTTTCATTAGTGGAGCTTTCTACTTTTAATAATATATGATGATATGATTTTGTAAGGTTGTTCTTTTCAATGATAATAAACAGTGATCTTATAGTCTCATTATTTATTAGGTTGAACTACTACTTTGTTTTCTTTTAAATTTGGTGTGATTCAAAGTACACTTATTCTAATACTATATATGCCATTTAAAAAAAATTAAAACTAATTAGCATGGAGTGCACGTGTGGCATACGTGTTCAAAAACTAGTGGTTTAACAAAGTCATAGAGGGTATCTTGTTAATTCGTGGTGTAGAAATAAAGAAACATAATTCGTTTGGCTCCTTGATTGACTTTGACCCTGGCCTGGTCTCATTTGCTCAATTCCCGTTTGTACAAACACCTCCCATTTTCCTCTCTAAAAAAATATCAAAACAATAACATAAATAGGATCATCAAATCTATTCTTTTATTTTCAGTTTCAAGAGGATAATCTCCAACAAGATTTCGAGGATGTTGGGATAGGACAGAAAATTCAGATTGCCTATTTTCCCTTCACTTATAGACATGACAAGTTAGACTTTATATTTACTTGACCACATGCACCTCTCAACGCAAACAAATTGGATGGATATTACACTTTGTTTTTTCCAGGTAGAAAATAATTGATTATTGTGTTATATTTCATAATATGAATATATGTATTATTTAACTACTATTTTTAGGAGATTCACAGACGATTGGTGTAATAAATTTTTATCGAGTATTTGTACATGATATTATGATTATGCTTACATCTACCTAATATTTTTATGTATATCATAAGTATTAAGTATCTCTATAACCAATAAATACTAAAAAAAATTTACACGTGTATCTCATTAAATTAATAGTGATCTACTAGCCAGCCAAATGAAGATATATGCTAATTGAAATTTTGTACAACTCTTACAAAATATTACTTTCATTTGTAAACAACTTCTTCATATGTATGTTGTTGTAAAGGGGCGGAGATAACAATTTCTTAACGATAAGGCACAAACTTTAAGACATATTGAAGCATTCGTGACCATAGTCATAGTTGTACGTGTTCTCATTTAGACTATGTATTGTTAAAATGTCGCGTCATATCAATTCATTGATTGTAGACAACAATAAACTATAGTAGTGATTGAAGTAATAAAAAATAATACTGCTCAAGAAATATATATTTCTCCCATAAAAATAAAGGAACTCCTTTCAATTTCATTATATAATAAATTTTGGTAAGGTTGTTCTTTGCAAAGACAACAAATAGTGATCTTATAGGCTCATTATTTATTTGGTTGAGCTTGTACTTTTTTCTTTCAAAATTGGTGTGATTAAGAGTACACTTATTCTAATACTATATATGCATGTCATTTAAAAAAAAATTAATATGCATGGAATACACGTGTAATGCACATGTTCGAAAAACTAGTGGCTTAACAAAAGTCATAGAGGGGATCAGGTCAATTCAAGGTGACAAATAGAGAAACTTAATTCCTTTGACTCCTTGATTGACCTTGACTTGCTCTCATCTGCTCAATTCTCGCTTGGTCAAACACCTCCCATTTTTCTCTCAAAATAATATCTTAACAATAGAAGAAAAAAAATCATAAATAGGATCATTAAATATATTCTTTTCTTTTTGGTTTTAACAGGGGTAATCTCCAACAAAGATTCTAGAATGTTGGGATAGGACAGAAATAAATTAGGATTGCCTATTTTCCCTCCACTCATAGACATGACAAGTTAGACTTTATATTTACTTGACCACATGTACTTGTCAATGGTAACAAATAGGCTAAAAATTACATTTTATTTTTTTCAAGTAAAAAAAATTGAATATTGCATTATATTTCATAATATGAATAGATGTACTATTTAACTCATATTTTTTGTGAGAGATTTTTTAGATGATTGGACTCATAAATTTGAATCGAGTATTTGTGCGTGATATTATGATTATGCATACATCAACTTAATTTTTTATGTATATCATAACTATTAACTATGTCTATGTTAAATAACAACTAATTTGTTTCAGGTGTACCTCATGAAATTTATATAGATCTACTAGCCATCCAAATGAAGATATATGCCAATTGATTTTTGTACAACTTTTACAAAATATTACTTTCATTTGACAACAACTTCTTGATATGTATGTTGTTATAAAGAGGCGGAGATAAAATTTCTTAACGACAAGGCACAAACTTTAAGACATATTGAAGCATTTGTGATCATAGCCACCATTGTACATGTTCACATTTAAACTATGTATTATTCAAATGTACCTAAATATTTAAAAATGTCATATCAATTCGTTGATTGTATACACAATAAACTATACTAGTAACTAAAGTAATAAAAAATAATTTTGCTCAAGAAATATATCTTTCTCCCTTAAAAATAAAGGATATCCTTTAAATTCAATTATATAACAAATTTTTGTAAGGTTTTTTTTTGCAATGACAATAAATAGTGATGTTATAGGCTCATTATTTATCAGGTTGAATATCAAATTGTGTGTGATTCATAGCACACTTATTCTAATACTATATAAGCCCTTTTAAAATTAATTAGCATGGAATACACGTGTGATCACGTGTTTGAAAATTAGTGGTTTAACACAACCAATAGAGGGTATCATGTTAATTTGTGGTGTAAAAATATATAAACATAATTCCTTTGGTTCCTTTATAGACCCTGACCTACTCTCGTCTACTTAATTCTTGTAACGACCCGAACCGTCGTTATTTAGGAGAAACAAAAATTTGGGAAAATCTAGGCCATTGCCCTACCAGAAAGGGCGTGTTGCCGCTAGGACGGAGGCGCCAGGGCGGGGTAAGTTGGCGCTAGAGTGGGATAGGTGAGGCAGAATGTAAATTACGAGAAATCCTATTTTCTCCATCTTTCTAAAATACCTAAATAAGTCATAAAAACACCCTAGAAACAACAGAAAAACGGCTCTAAGCTTAGGAAGGAAGGAAAAGGACATTTCTAGCGTGAAGATGGTTATATCTTGCGGATTCATGGCCAAATTCACCGTCACGAAGCCCGGAAAATCAGAATGGAGGTCAAAAACTCCGTGCAACTGCTTGGCGCCCAGGTAGGCTAGGTTTTATGAATTGAGTAGTGATAAATCGGTGCTTACTACGTAATATATGTAAATCAATGGTAGGGTTTATGTGTAGAACTTCGTGCATTGAGTGAATTCCATGGGTAATTTCTAGAAATCAAAGTAATTTGGTTTATGTCTTGAGAAGAGAAATTAATGACTTGTTAGGGCTTCTAGAATTGCTATCTTGGATAGAATTGCTTCAAGAATAAGGATATGAAATCTTAAATGGAACTAGAATTATGAATGTATGCTAGCTCATATATTGGGGTGATTGAATTGAGGATTTATGTTGAATTGTGGTTAAATCCTAGAAAAAGGCCTTAAATGATCAACTAGGGCAAAGTATGGTCAAACTAATGCATATATGTTAGGAATTGAAGAGTAATTCTTAGGTTATGGTTGTGATTCTATGATTGTGTGTTATACGATTATTCTTGATTTATTATGATACACCTATGTATATGAATGTTGCATTATTGATCACACTTGTTGTAATGGGATAGATGAATGATGGTTACCGTGAAATCATGACTTAATTGTATGATCTTGAGGATATACTTGTGATTGTTATTATGCTTTGTTCAATGGATCAGTTGCCACGTTCCGACATAACTAACTTGGATCAGTTGCCACGTTCTGGCATAACTAACTTGGATCGGTTGCCACGTTTAGGCATAAATATGGGATCGGTTTCCACATTCCGGCATAACTATCTGGGATCGGTTGCCATGTTCCGGCATGCTAACTGTTTGGGTTTGGGTTCCATGAGAGGACCAATGATGTGGTATAATTGTGTGACCTGAGAAGTGTGAGGTTATTTGTAACTATTGTTGATGTTGTATAGGCTCGATATTCGCTTGTGAGTATATGGTTGTATTGACATATATATGTTGCACTTAATCGGTATATGATGTGACCGTTATATTTGATTGTTCCTTGTGTTGGAACTTTCGATTATGGTGGAAGGGCAAAGTGTTCAAGGGGTGAGTAACGGATTGTAAGGCTTGTTCGTGTGTTGTAATGGCGGAAAGTAGAGGCAAAGTGTGTGATGAACATGCTTAGGTGAATTTGACCTTGGGAAAAGAGTTTGGGTTTAATGGGAAGAAAGCTAGATTTTGATGTGACCATGGTTGGTTAGTGTGACAAGGAAATAAGGGTATGACGTGAGCTGTTAGTTAGAAATGTTTGTAGTCGTATTTGGGAATGATTTTGTATGTGTTAGAATGGCTAGGCTATGATCAAGTTCCTATTAAGTAGGTTGACTGGAAGGTGGTTAATAGTTAGAGTACTAGTGTAATTTGGAGGTAATTTAGGAGAGGGTAAAGGTGAAGAAGCGAGGGGTTTAATTCATGATCTTACTAGTTGGTTTCTTATGTTATGTGGTGGGCGTCAGGTTGACCGATGATGCCTACCAGTACGCGTGTTTTGTACTGATACTACTCTTGCTATGTCTTTTTGACATAGTGTGGATGCAGGTAGGTGAAGACGAAGAGATTCTCCTGCAGCTTCTATCCTTCCTTCCGCGTGGTGGGAGCTGTGTCTTTTAATTATCTTGTCCAGTTGTACTCTTAGTAGCTCTTGTACCTGTTTAGACTAGATCCATGGGTGTTGTTAAATTACTTTACAAGTTTTAACTAAAAGTGTGTCAAAAGATATTATTTATAAAATCTTAATTATTGTAAGTAATCTGTTTTCTTTAAATTTTCCGCATGTTTGACTACTGGGATATGAGGATCCTCCTATTAGGTGTTAGAGTGGGTGCCCGCACGGCCCGGTGGGTTGAGTCGTGACAAATTGGTATTAGAGCCTAGGTTACTAGTCTTCCAGTACAACAGTAAAATGTGGACTAGACTCCTGTGGATCGGTGTGTTGACGTCCACATATAATCTTCAGGAAGCTAGGAAGCATTCTAGGAAATTGTTCCACTCATTCTCTATGTTTGTACGAAGTGTCGATTGTGGTATGAGTTGAGTCCAATTGGTATCTCCCGATTCCAATTGGTATCTCAACAAGGTGAACCAGACGTCATGGTCATGACTGAAGCAACACAAGCAAGGTAAATTGGAAAGGGGAAGGTTCCTATTGGTATCTAGCTTTAGGGGCTGAAAAGGGCATGGATGACCAACAATGGTCATCTATGTAATGAAATAACTAATAAATGGAATTTGCCTGTGCGTGGTGTTTTGGAATTTGTGAATGCGTGCTACTTGTTCCCCGAATTAACTGTGAATGTGAAGTTGAACTCGTTCGACTATGATGTGAATATGTGTACTATTAATGTGTGCCTGGAACTTGATATGTGTTATGCATGAGTTGTGGTGCTAAAATAATGTGGATAAATTTTAGTTCGTGTATCATGGGAGTGACTAGGAGTAGACAACGATTTTCCTAGTAGGAGGAGTATCCTAAAAGTTCAGGGTTAAGCTGAGAACCTTTGGGAATTTTTAGAAGATAGAAAAACCCCATAAATTTTTTGGCTAGGTTCTATTTCTGTTTTGACCGTTGGGGCAGGATTATTTCCGCCAAAGTGGGACAGGGCGAGGCAAAATCTGAAACCTGCCTACCCTGTTTTTCCTAATCACAATTTCAGACCCCGAATGGTATCCGAATTCAGTCAACCAGTCTACCAGTGTTAAGTAGTAGAGTTAATAGATCGTAACACCTTAAGATTTAATATGAAGCTGCATCAGGCAGCAAAACCAGCATCCTTGTGCTTACAAAACTTAAGCGAGTCAAAAGATAAAAGCAAAGTTGTCTAAAAATTTGCAAGCCAAAAAGGGCGAAATAATAGTTAGACAGGAACTCTCAGACTGGGTGGTGTCAACGTTGGAGTCAAGGTCCTCTGGGGGTATCACGCTAGCGCAGGCCTATTCAATATAAGGAACTACGTGTAGTCCTTCAGATCGAGTCGGGGAATCTCCTTGCCAGGAGCAACACAAGAAAATATGGCCTTAATAGTCTTCCACATCCGGGCCATCAGGAAATCCCTTTCTACACCCTTCCTCCTCTCCTGGCGCAGTTGGCGACGGAGCATCTCGACCTCTAGGGTAGTGCTAGGTGGAATCGGAGTGAAGTTGGCATAGGCGTTTCCCTTCCTCTTTCGAACAGCCTCAAGATCCTTTTCAACCTGTGCACCTAAGAGTAGGTCCTCGTCATCTGAATCCACCGCAGCCTTACTGCTGCTAGCCCTACCCGTCCTCCTTCTCTTGCTCATAGAAGTAGAGCCCTGTCTGATCAAAAGATGGTGAAAGGGGGGATCCATAGGAAGTAACTCATCGGCATCAAAAAGTGGCACTCCCACCCGCTTGCACAGCACAGTAATGAGTCCTGGTAGAAAGAAACCATTTTTGTTACCCCGGTAGAACATCTTCCACTCTTAAATGATCTGCCCCACCCTCCCATATTTAACTGAATGCCCTGTATAGCGCACGCCATCACCAGAGCTCGAGGAAAGGTCACGTCTGTGCGGTTGCCAGACGGGCGGATCCTTCTAGTCGCCAAGTGTAGCCACCTCTTAGCGTCGGGTCACTAATTTGTGCTAGTAATACCTTTCCCAGTAGCCCAGTATACCTAATCCCAGTGTGCAGGCTCAACCAGAGTGTCTGTTAGCCACTCCAGATCCATCTCCCTTAGCTTGGCCTCGAACTCTGCATTTGAGACATCGAACAACTCTAATACTTCATTGATGGCGGTGGCATTCAAGAGGATGTCGACTCCCCGGACACAGATGATAGGGTAAGAGTCATCCTAGCGGACAATAGAGAGGATGGCGTAGAACTCCCTCACCCAAGTAGAGCGTTCATCTGGGGGAGCCTCAGTCAGTGGAGATCACCCGAACTCCATCAAGCGAGCATAAAATGCAGGCACCTTCTCCTCTAGCTTAAGTAACACAAACCCCCTCTCGCAACAGAATCCCGTGTTGCGGTTTTCGTGATGCCTTTCCCGACTAGTGGCATTAGGGAAACGGATGAAGGGTAAGTGTTCGTCATTTTGACCTACCATTTAGATAAGTCTGCAAGTGATGAAAAATATTAAGTTAGTACACAATGGAAATAGACAGTGCAAGGATTGAATGAGAAGAAAGGAAATTCTAGGTTAAGGGATGCAGGCCACTGGTCTGGTATATCCCACCACAGCGGGATGAAGGCCACCACAGCGACCTTCATCTGGGTTGAATAGCAGGCACAGTTATGGCGTCTCTTCATCCCAAAACCTCTTTTTTCGATAGAATTCCAGCAGATCAGGGTATATAAACTACCCTAGAACATAAATAAGCGATTATTTCGACAAAATAATTCCTAAATGAGGCGTAAATTAGAGTTTTGCACCAAGAGACCCTTCAACTTCCCCCAACCGTTTTTGGATTGATTTAACCGTATTTCTACAGAATCCTTACGCCCAGAACGTGGTAGAGAAGTTGGGGGCGTAAGGGAAGTACCCGTGCTTCGTTTATTATATCAATCAAGCAACCTAGTTTAATTTCAAAATAACTACCCCAAAACCAATTCTAAACACTCAAATAGCAACATGCAATTGTTGTTTAATTATGTAATGAAGTCAAGAGTGTGAGAAATGAGAATTTACCATGAGTTTTGACATTTGAAGGAGAGTAATCGAGAGGATTTTGGGAGAGTTTTGAGAGTTTAAGGGAGAAATGGGAAAAATGTTTCCCTTTTTCCCCCTTTACTGACTCCCGATCTCCCGCTTCAGCGGGAGATCATCGCCACAGCAGCCCTGCCTCAGTGTGAGGGCTACCGCCTTGGCACGCCAGACTGTGTAGTTTCAACCATTTCGTTTATTCATGTGTTGCCTTAATTGTTCTCCTAGTTCTTAACTATAGCACCTTTCGTGTGTCGACTAGATAATCAGACACCATTCCTCGTGGTTTTGAAAAATCCCTATTCGTTAGTTTGCGAGTACTTCATAAATAGGATGTGTGATTATTCGATGTTAATAATTCAGGAATGAACAAGGGTTAAATTGGTATCTATTGTAATGACCCGAACCGTCGTTATTTAGGAGAAACAAAAATTTGGGAAAATCTGGGCCATTGTCCCACCAGAGCGGGCTTGTTACCGCTATGGCGACGGCGGCAGGGCGGGGTAAGTTGCCGCTAGAGCGGGATAGGCAAGGCAGAATGTAAATTACGAGAAATCCTATTTTCGCCATCTTTCTAAAATACCTAAATAAGTCGTAAAACACCCTAGAAACCTCAGAAAAGCTGCTATAAGCTTGGGAAAGAAGGAGAAGGAGATTTCTAGCGTGAGGATGGTGATCTCTTGGCCAAATTCATCGTCACGAAGCCTGGAAAACCGGAATCGAGGTCAAAAACTCCGTGCAACCGCTTGGCGCTCGGGTAGGCTAGGTTTTATGAATTAAGTAGTGATAAATTTGTGCTTACAACATAATATATGTCAATCAATGGTAGGGTTTATGTGTAGACCTTCGTGCTCCGAGTGAATTCCATCGGTAATTTCTAGAAATTAAAGTAATTGGGTTTATGTTTTAAGAAGAAAAATTAATGACTTGTTAGGGCTTCTAGAATTGCTATATCGAATAGAATTGCTTCAAGAATAAGGATATGAAATCATAAATGGAACAAGAATTATGAATGTATGCTAGATCATAAATTAGGGTAACTGAATTGAGGATTTATGTTGAATAGTGGTTAAACCCTAGAAAGAGGCTTTAGATGATGAACTAGGCCTAAATATTGTCAAACTAATGGATATATGATAGGGATTGAGGAGTAATTCTTAGGTGATGGTAGTGATTCTATGATTGTGTGTTGTACGATTATTCTTGCTTCATTATGATGCATGTATGTATATGATTGTTGCATTATTGATCACACTTGTTCTAAATGAGATAGATGAATGATGGCTACCATGAAATCATGACTTAATTGTATGATCTTGAGGATATACTTGTGATTGTGATTGTGGTGTGTTGAATGGATCAGTTGCCACGTTCCGACATAACTAACTTGGATCGGTTGCCACGTTCCGGCATAACTAACTTTGATCAGTTGCCACATTTCGACATAACTATGGGATCGGTTGCCACGTTTCAGCATAACTAACTAGGATCAGTTGCCACGTTCCGGCAAGCTAACTGTTTCGGTTTGGGTTTGGGTTCCATGAGAGGACCAATGATTTGGTATAATTGTGTGACCTGAGAAACGTGAGGTTGTTTGTAACTATTGTTGATGTTGTATAAGCTCGATATGCGCTTTTGAGTATATGGTTGTATTGACTTATATATGTTGCACTTAATGGGTATATGATGTGACGATTATATTTGATTGTTCCTTGTGTTAGACCTATCGGGTATGGTGGAAGGGCAAAGTGTTCAAGGGGCGAGTAACGAAGAGTAAGGGTTGTTCGTGTGTTGTAATGGCGGAAAGTAGAGGCAACTTGTGTGATGAACATGCTTAGGTGAATTTCACCTTGGGAAAAGAGTTTGGATTTAGTGAGAAGAAAGCTGGATTAATGTTGATGTGACCATGGTTGGTTAGTGTGACAAGGAAATAAGGGTATGACGTGAGTCATTAGTTAGAAATGTTTGTAGTCGTATTTCGGAATGATTTTCTACGTATTAGAATTGGTAGGCTATGATCAAGTACCTAGTAAGTAGGTTGACTGGAAGGTGGTTAATAGTTAGAGTACTAGTGTAATTTGGAGGTAATTTAAGAAAGGGTAAAGGTGAAGAAGCGAGGGGTTTAATTCATGATCTTACTAGTTGGTTTCTTATGTTATGTGGTGGGCGTCGAGTTGACCGTTGATGCCTACCAATACACGTATTTTGTACTGATACTACTCTTACTATGTCTTTTTGACATAGACAGGATGCAGGTTGGTGTTATTTCCTTAGGTGAAGACGAAGGGATTCTACAACAGCTTCTAACCTTCCTTCCGCGTAGTGGGAGCTGTGTCTTGTAATTATCTTGTCCAGTTGTACTCTTAGTAGCTCTTGTATCTGTTTAGACTAGATCCATGGGTGTTGTTAAATTACTTTACAAGTTTTAACTAAAAGTGTGTCTAAAGATATTATTTATAAAATCTTAATTATATATCTGTTTTCTTTAAATTTTCCGCATGTTTAACTATTGGGATATGAGGGTCCTCCTACTTAGGTGTTAGATTTGGTGCCCACACGGCCCAGTGGGTTGGGTCGTGACAATTCCTGCTTGTACAAACACCTCCCATTTTTCTCTCCAAAAAATATCAGAGTAATAAAACAAAAACATAAATAGGATCATCAAATCTATTCTTTTCTTTTCAGTTTCAAGAGGTTAATCTCCAACAAGATTTCGAGGATACTGGTATAGGACAGAAAAAAATTCAGATGGCCTACTTTCCCTTCACTCACAAACATGACATGTTAGACTTTATATTTACTTGACCACATGCACCTTTCAACTCTAACAAATTGGCTTAAAATTACGCTTTATTTTTCCCAAGTACAAATTAATTGAATTATATTTCATAATATGAATAGATGTATCATTTAACTAATATTGTTTTGTGATATTCACAGATGATTTGACTCATAAATTTGAACAGAGTATTTCTATGTGATATTATGATTATGTATAAATCAACTTAATTTTTTGATCTTTATCATAGCTATTAAGTATCTCTGTAACAACTACGTACTAATTTTTTTGCAGGTGTACCACATGAAATTGATAGTGATCTATGAGCCATCCAAATGAAGATATATGTTACTTGAATTTTAGCACAACTTTTAAAATATATTACCTTCATTTGACAAAAACTTCTTAATATGTATGTTGTTGTAAAGAGGTGGAGATAATAATTTCTTAACGAAAGGCACAAAGTTTAAGGCTTATTGAAGTATTCGTGACTATAGCCACCACTTTACATGTTCATATTTAAACTATGTATTGTTGAAATGTCATATCAATTCGTTGATTGTATACAACAAAAGACTATAGTGTTGACTAAAGTAATAGAAAATAATATTGATCAAAAAATATATCCTTCTCCCTTAGAAATAAAGGATTTCCTTTCAATTCCATTATGTAAATTTTTTTGGTAAGGTTGGTCTTCGTAATGTTAATAAATAGTGATCTTATGGGCTCATTATTTATTAGGTTGAGGTTGTACTCTTTTCTTTCAAATTTTGTGTGATTCAGAATACACTTATTCTAATACAATATATGTCATTTTTAAATTTTAAAAACTAATTAGCATAGTGGTTTAGTGATAAATTTCTTTGTGATTAACTGAATGTTTTTGTGTTAAAAATTATGCATGGACTTACCATTGATATAAATGGTAAGGGGGGGAATAATTGTGACTGTAGGAAAACTTCGATTTCAAGATAGTCAGGATAGGTTCAAAACTATGCGAGAAAAGATTATTCTGGTAAGATAGTAGGAATGTGATGTGATGTGATGAACGAGTTATGGTGTAATTCAATACTAGTTTTATAATGATGTGGTGCTAAGTCATTATTATGCATTGTTGGGAATGATCCTGGGGATATTTTCAACGCAATGTTGGGTTTTCAAAAATTTGAATTGTTAATCGATACCGAGGTATGGGGCACCTTTGCAGGAATTTTCTAAAATTTCTAGGATGAACTCCTTGGAGCCTTCCTGGCAGGAGTCATCCGCTACAGCGCTCATGTTGTGGCGGGAATTTTCCCACCATAACGGCAGCCGCAATAGTAGGAAAAAATCCTTGCTCCATTTTCCCCTATTTTGTCTTTCATTCCCGGGACATTATAAGTCACTTATTTTTAAGTCCATACCAAAACGAAAATAGTATAAATGTAACAAAACAACCATAACATGCATATATCCATGATTAAGAGGTTAGAACTAGTATTCGTGTGCTCTAAAACAAGAAAGCATGAAAAAGAAAAGATGTCTCTGTGCCCAAACATGGCAAGCCCAAAACAATTTTTAACGTATCCAAAGAGGTGGATCCTAATCGCCATCCTCAAGATCCTTCGAGGCTTCCTCACTAGTCCATGCCTCTGTCCAGAAAGGCCATTCCATGAAATCCTCTTGTGTAAGTGTCGGGAACTCTTTCTCATGGCTATGCATATGAATATGACCTTGATGGTCATCCATATTCGAGCTAGCAGACACTCTCAAACTATGTTGTTCTTCCTCTCCTAAGCTAGTTGTCGGTGGAGCATTTTATTCTTATGGGTAGTAGGGATTGAGGATGAAGCTCCAGCTGGGAAACACCCACATATCTCTATATGGCCGCTAAGTCCTCATCCACGTGGCTTCTAGAGAGCTGGTGTTGGGTCTGGGTGGTGAGGGCATCATCACCATCATCCTCAATATTTCCCTAACCTATTGAAGCTTGATTGTTTCCCTCCTCACCCATATTTTGACTTTTTTACCCTTGTCAGTGTCTGGTTTCATTTGAAAAGGGTGGAAAAAGGGGATCCATGTGCATCTCCTCATCGGCATCCATCAATGTCACCCTTGCCTACTTGTATAACACGGTCACTAGTCCTAGTAAAAAGGGGGATTTTTGTTACCCCGATAAAAATCATTCCACTTGGACACTATTTTTGCCCCACATCTGGTTGAATCCCCTAGATAGTGAAGGCCACCACTAGTGCCTGGGGATAAGTCACGTCGATAAGATTGCCTGACGGACAAATCCTTTGAGCCAGTAGTGGCAACCAACTCCTGTCATCGGCAGTGAAGTAGAGGTTATTGATGCCCTTGATGGTGGGCCAATAGACTTGTTCCTATAAATCCTCTTCGATCAATGTATCTTGTAGCCACCTCATGTACATCCCCCTCAATCGGGCCTTATACTCAGCATTCTAGACCCTTGGCACCTCCAACATCTCGTTGATTGTTTGTGCATCCATTGGCACATCCACTCCCAGATGATGGTAGGGTTGGGTCCTCCTAATGTACAGTGTGAATGAGGGCATGGAACTACCTCCCCAAATAGAGCACACGAGAGGGAGAGCCTCCACCAAAGAGCACCAAGCGAACTCTTCCAACTGGGCATGGACAGCACCAACCTTCTCCACCACCTTATGCATATTGAAGCTCTTCTAATAAAGGAACTTCATTCCCCCATGGTCTTGGTACCTCTCCCGACTAATGCCATTGGGAAACCTCACAAATGGTAGACTTTCTTCAGTGTTGACAACCACTGTATTCATAGAAACTAAAAAATATAAGGATAGAGGGATCAAAGCTCATTCAGTACATAGAAAGAATTTAGAGAGAAAAATTCACCTTTTGGGTCAGTTAAGAGGCTACTGTCCACAGCCTCCTATTGTAGAGGGTTGCTTCCTTCAATGTGGGGCCACTATATTGAAAATTACTCCACTACAAAAGCTTTTGCTATAGCAGAAGCATGGCCTATATAGTGGTTTTCATCGTCCCAACCTCCAAAGGGGTGCGTCAATAGCGCCTCTTGGCCTAAAATATTATTTCTTTCAAAATTACTACAAATCAGTGTTTGTAAAGTGATATTGCTGAAATATGCAAAGATTTGGGACTTCTAATCCGAAATCTTGCCCGAAATAAAGTTCCCAATCAAGAACAACCCTTCAACTTTGCCCACCGATTCTGACCTACTTTTGGTCCTATTCATTGTAATCCTTATGCCTAGAACGCTATAAATGAATTGTATATATAAATAGGAAGCCCATGTTTCAACAATGACAACCAACATTTTTTAAATTCAAATATCAACCAAATTACCTATTATACCCTATCAATTTCTAGCATGTAGAAGTTATTACGTATAAAATAAAGTAAGACAAGTAGAGATCATCATAGTTACCTGATCTTTGACGTTCAAAACGAAGTAATCGAGAGAGAATAGGGAGTTTGAGAGGGTGAAAGTGAGAAATGGGAGAGCAACTCATTCATCTTCCGCTTTTTTTTTAGGAAATGTGATGAGCTGCCATAGAGGCATCATATCCCACGAACGGGGAAATTTTGGGTGTTGTTCCGGTCATTGATTTCCTAACCTATTATTCATAGGAAGGGGGTTGTTGTTTAACTAGCGTAAGGTCTAGACTTTTCTTGAGCTTGTCAAATTAAGTGATGATCTTCATGATCAGCTTTTCTTCCCTTCCACCCAGATAATCATTCGGAGATGAACGAGGGGTAAATTAATATAGATTATAATGATATGATCTGTCATTATTTAAAGACACCTCGTGCGGAGTCTCAAAATATTTTGGAATATGTCACCAAATTAAAATTTGGGTGATACGATAATAAATTGAAATCTAAAAATTGAGTCTGGCTGACGTCATCCTACCATAGTGGAGTTATTTTCTCTATGGCGGCACTACTATATAGCAGGTAAGCTGGTATAGTGGGCGAGCAGGGGCAAAACTAAGGAAAACTAGATTCTTTTAGTTAACCTTTCCCTTCTTGGTGGAAGTTATCCCAAAAACCCCTGCTAATCCCCTTTAAGCTTGAGAACAATGGAGTGGAGGGATTTCTACTAAAGTAAGGTAACCACCCATGAAATTTTGATCTACATTCATCAGGGATCCTCGCGGATCCAGAAAGTTGGGTTCAAGTTCCTCAAACAGGTGCTTAACACTCAGGTTGGCTATGTTTTTTAACTTAACAGTAGAACTATCTTCGCTTATATTATATACTATGAATCATAGGATTTTGGATATTGAGTCTGGATGGTTAAAGGATTTTTTAACGATGGTTTAGGCTGATTATGGACTTGAGTAGTTATTGATGAACTTATGATATTGTTGGTCTGATCCTTATGAAGGTAATTGCGGGTGATTGGAGTTTGATCAAGAAATATGGAGAAGGGATCTCTTTAGGTGGGTGATGATTGTTTATTTTTACAAGTTATGTAATGTGTGCATATCAACTACTTGTAGTATTTCTTGTGCAATGCATGTGGGAAAAACATAAAGGATGAATACAAAATGACATCATGTTGATAAATCTCATGCAATGAACCCATTTAATTTACCTGTGGCTTCAATTATGCTTGTTCATTGTGTTGTGATTGTGCATGTTATTTGTTATTGTTGGTTGACTCGGGTACCACACCGATAAGGATTTACCAACGATTGTCTCGAGTACTACACCTAACATGAAATATCATTCAATTGACTCGAGTACCAAGTCGGTACACTAACAATGGTTGACTTGAGTACCACAATGTTGCACTAATAGGTGTGTGTAGGTTATATGAGAGGAATAAGTTTTTATTGGTTATATGTGTCACATGTTTATCCTTGAGTTTCTAGCTGATAGATGTATTTAAAATGTCGGGGTGGTCTTTGTGTAGACCAGATTTGCATGTTAAACTGGTCAGGTATGACTAGTTGTGATGTTGTGATCATGTGGGACATGTTTTATGAGAGTGTTATGTCTGGGTAAGACTGTGAGTTCATACTATCTTATAATTGGGATTGAAATTGTACTTACTTGCTTTATTAAATTGGGGTTGCTTATGCATATTTTATTATAATTGGAGTGTTATTAAGGCAAAGGTATTGGCATGAGAGCTTGAGGGGGAATAGTAGACTAGTTAACAGAGTTAGTAATGATCTTGTATTTGAGAAATCTCTATGTGATAGAAAGGATTAATCTATGATCTGATATGAGGGTGAAATATCCAAGATGGGGGGGGGTTGTGAGTGAAAAGAGGTGGAGTGACTTGAGATAGACTGTATGAATTCCAAGGTAAATCTACTTGTAGTAAAAGTGGTGACTTGGTGGATTGGGATTCTAATTTTATTTCCAAGTTTCAGAGGTTCTTGATTATTTTATGATATTATGTGGGGATTCGGGTCGACCGATTATGCCTACCAGTTGTGTTGTTTGTACTGATACTACTATTGTTATACTGCTTGGCATAGTCTGGTTGCAGGATTGAGTGATGTTTCTCAGGTGAAGAAGATGATCTCCGACAGCTCTCACTTCTTTTTTGGTCATGGTGGAAGCTATGCCTTATGTTTTTTCATAAATAGTTCTCTTTAGAAGCTCTTGTACCTATTTAGACTAGTTTCATAGGGAAGGGATCAATGAATTTTCCTTACAAAGGTATTTTAGTTTTGAAAAAATGTGAGTATTCATATATTTAAATAGGGTGAGTAGTTTATAATTGTTCACTTCCTCATTGAATGTTTTAAATTGGGAATAAGGGTTCTCCTATCTAGGTGTTAGAGTAGTTGCCCACATGACCCGATGAATTGGGTCATGACACACTTGAGAGACTTAATGAACTATTTTTTAATGTTCACATTGAATTTTAGGTAGCCATGAGTCTTATCTCGGCGCCTATCTTTTGTTATTAAAGGCTTTATAGACGAGTCAACTGAGTTATACTTTCAATTTTTTAATTTTACAAACATCTCATATTTGAGACTTATTATTTAAAGTATTGGAGTTATTTTCTGCAATAGTTGTATGTCCATTTTTTAAATAGTTTTCACATAGTTGTTACAGTCTACAATATAGCAATAAGACAAGGGTTAGTTTGGTACCAAAAATAATTGAGAGTTCCGGCTACATACGGGGTGTAGACTCGTAGAGTGACAATTTTGATTATAATTAATAACATATTTTGTACATACTTATTCTCTCCCCTTTATATTAGAAAAATTGACATATATCTCAATCTACTTTGGGGAATTCATCTTTGTGCATCATGGTATACTATAATCATATGTCGCATATCAAACGCTATTAGATGAAAAATATTTGGTTCCAACCCTAAATCAATTGAGAGGAGAAAATTAATAACAATTTATTGATGTAATGCATATAAGTGTTATTGTATCCAATATATTATATTTCAGACCAACACATGAAGCAACTTTTTCTCATTAAGCAATATTCAGACCAACCATATCATATATTATTAATGAAAATCATAGCAATACATGATTGTAGCATCATTGAAATAATTTATTTAAAAAAAAATCAATACCTTAATAATATAAATTGAACTTACTAAATACTTCACCAATATATCTATAAATGATAACCTAGCATGATTCAACTGTAATTTCAATTTTTCAAACTTCACACTCCAAAATATTCACGTCACAATGATGATGAAGATCCATTTTCTAATTGGTTCAAATGATGGCGCATTTTGGAACAAGTGTCACTCAACCAAGATTCAAATATAGTCACTTCATCTACATTGAGCTGTTGTAATGACTTGTTCCTATCGTTATAGAAAAGCCAACAGGGGAAAATTTTAGGCCGAAAAACTTTTTCATAGTAACTTGAGATTTCATAGCCTCATCCAGATTTTGGATGAAATCGGAGTCAGTGAGGTATAGAGAAATCTAGTAACAAATGAGAGATCTATTAATGAATTTGATTACATGAGTCGATATCTAAGACATTAAGGAACTCGTACGACTTTATGAAATTAAATACGGGCAAGTAGAACTCTCGAAATTGATCTTAGTGTGAACAGGTAGTATCTGAGTGTCATGGGTTGAAGATGTGTTGTGAAATGGTGGTTTGAGACTCTAATTACGGCGTTCAGTCTCTGCACAAGCTGACAGGGTGGGTTGGGGTCTGCCATAGCAAGCCAGTAACGAATGAAGTCAGAAATAAACACCAAAATTGTTTTACTCTGCACTTTTTACTTTGAGAGCTAGGAGACGACCCCAAGTGTTTTCTTGACAATTTTCCACCATTCTTGAGGCTAAAGGTAAAGTTTTTACTCCCCAAATCCATTTTTCGATACGTAGAACTTAGTTTCTTGGGTACTTATCGATGGGAGAAGGTTTTGATCTGGGAATTATGGTTTAAAAAAAAAAGCCCTAATCTGGGTATGGGGATCAAGGGTTTGACCTAGGATTGATAGTATTAATTATAATCTGGGTAATTAGGTCTTGTTTATTGATCCTCGCATTATATTGATTGTTTGTAGACCAAGAACAAGCGAAAAGAATCCAGAAAGGGAAGAATTAAGTTTCTTAGGGGATTCAAGCTTTGTTTGAGGTAGGTGATGGTTGGGATTTCATATTGGTGTGATGTATGTTAGTAATTACTTCATTATAATGCATGTATGTATGCGAATGTTGCATTATTGATCACATTAATCATAAATAAGGATGATTGAATAATTGTATGCCATGAATCATGACTTGACTATATGATTATGAGAATATACATTGTGATTGTGATTGTGGCTTGTTGAATGGATCGGGTGTTACGTTCGAACACACTAACTTGGATCGGGTGCCATGTTCCGGCGTATATATGGGATTGGGTGTCACGTCCGGCACACAAACTTGGATTGGGTACCACGTACTGGTACACTAATAGTTTGGGTTTGGGTTCCATGAGAGGACTATTAACTTGACATAATTGTATATATTGAGAATTGTGAAATTGTACATTGTTGTAAGTGATAATTGATATTATATATGTTCGGTGTATGCATATTTATTAATGTTGTAATGACATATATGTTTCACCTTTTGGGATAGCCGCGTAATCCTACCAGTATAATGTGGTTGTGTACTCATACTGCCCTTGCTGTTTCTTTATTGAGTACAGCGCATCTTCAGGTGGCTATTGACAGACCTCGTTTAGATTATCAGTGATTAGTCGAATTCAAAGGTGAGCTAGTTCTTCCAAGCTGCCATGAATTATCTTTTTTTTTATGTCCACATCTTCGTACTTAAACTAGTACTTTAGATATTCTTATGTTTGATTGGGTTGTACCCATTTCCTTTAGACTTATGATCCTTGTTAGAGTTTTGGTACATTGACTTTCAGGTTCTAGGCATTATTTCCAATATTGTTTTATTAGACTTTTGGAGTTTATGGGAACTCTATTTTCCTTTAGCATTTAAACCTTCTTTCGTATCTTTAAATGCCTTAGTTTTTGGTTGAGTTGTTAGCTTGGGTTGTAGTAATGGTTCTCCCACCGAAGGGTTATTGTAGGTGTCAATCACGACGGTCTGGGTCATGAAAAAGTTGGTATCAGAGCCCTAGGTTCGTTGATCTCGACGTACCAAAACTAGTCTAATAGAGTCTTGCAGAACGGTACGAAGACATCCGTACTTTTCTTCGTGAGGCTATGGGACTTTAGGAAATCTCTCTATTTTATTTTGTCTCCTTTCGTGCTATAACTTGATACCAATTGGTATCTGGTGATCCGAATTGGTATCTAATCTCCTTCACTCTTCTGTCCGCAGATGGTTAACACTAGGTTCGACGGCTTCAGGCCCGTCAATGCGTCAGCTAAGGAATCTGCAGCAAGAGGTCGCGGTAGAGGTAGGGTAGAGGAAGAGCAAGGGGCAGAGGCTGAGGAAGGGTAGAACCTACTAGGGATGGAGCTCCGGTTGAGAATGCTCCCATAAATGAGAATCCACATGCGCATCATGAAGAGGTAGAGGAGAATGTAGAGGTTGAGGATGAAGTAAATGTTGGACAAGAGGAAGAGGTTCAGGCTGAGACTACATGTATTCCTCCATTAGATACAGTGTTAGCTCAACAGATTAAGTCGTTCCTGAAAGGATTGGTTGGTCTTGGAGTGCTTCCCTTTGTTTAAACAACTCAAGCTCCCGCCAATCCCCCTATTGCTATCACTGCTCCCAAGGTGGGTGGAACTGAGGTACTAATGCCTTCTTCCGTCCTTTGTTGGGTCCTGTTATGACGGGTAATGAGTATGAGATGTTAACTAAGTTCTTGAAATTGAAACCTCATGTGTTCCATAGTTTTGAGAGTGAGGATGCCTATGAGTTCATCCTAGATTGTTATGAGAGGCTTCATAAGTTGGGGATTGTCCATCAGGAGTAGAGTTTGTGACTTTTCAACTTCAAGGTGAGGCTAAGTAGTGGTGGAGAGCTTATGTGGAATGGGGATCTTCAGTTTTACCTCCACTCACTTGGACCCAGTTTCATGCTCTGTTCTTGGAGAAGTATGTGCCCCGGACCTTGAGAGATCTCAAGAAAGATGAGTTCATGGCTTTGGAACAAGGTGGTATGTCTGTGCCTGCTTATGAGGCTAAGTTTCATGCTTTGTCGAGATATATTACGCAATTGGTGACTATTGAGGAAGAGAGGATCCGTCTATTTGTTAAGGGACTAAACTCTGAGTTGCAGGTATTGTCTGTTCATATGACCTCTATTGGAAAAAGCTTCAATGAGGTAACAAATTTTGTGAAGAAAGTGGAGGGGTTGAGGGGAGACAGTCAGGCTAAGGCATTGGCTAAGAAGGCCAAGAATTCAGGTAACTTTCAGGGTTCTTACTCTAGAGGTTTAGGGAGGCCGATACTTGCAGCCCGGCCAATTCAATTCGTTATGCCCGCTTCTACAGGTAATTACTCAGGAACTCTACCTCAGAATTTGATTCAGGATAGCTAGGGAGCCACACCTTCGGTGGGAAGCAGGCCATCTTTTGATCGCACTTGTTATAACTGTGGAGAACCTGGTCATATGAGGAGAGATTCACATCCCGCGCATGTTGGATTCTACGCAGCAACAGTCTAGAGCAGTGGTACCTGTAGGAAATGGTAATAATGGTCGAACGCATCCACAAGGTGGGCGAGGAGGAAATCAGCAAGGTCAGAGAAATGGTAACGCAGGCAGAGGTACAGTGCAGCCAGGCAAGAAAGTCGTCGATCAAGATGATAGGGATCAATGTTACGCCTTTTCGGGAAAGAACAAGGCAGAGTTCCGATGCAGTGATCACAAGTACTATTCTTGTCTGTGACAGAATGGCTAATGTGTTATTTGATCAGGGTTCTAATTATTCTTATGTATCCGTGCAATCTGCCTCAGAGTTCGATATGATTTGTGATATGCTTATGCCTCATCCATGTTTCTACCCCCGTGGGAGAGTCTGTCGTAGTAACCCATGACTATCGTGCTTGTCCTATCTTATTTATGGGTTTTCAGACTTGGGCTGATTTGGTGATTTTGGATATGACTGACTTTGACATAATCTTAGGCATGACTTGGTTGTCCCCCTATTATGTTGTGCTTAATTGTAATACTAAGTCTGTGACTCTAGAAATTCCGGGAAGGGAAAAGTTAGAGTGGGAAGAGGTGTACAAGTCTAAGTAATCTAAGATCATATCCTTCATTCAGGCTAGGAAACTGGTAAGGCAGGGTTGTTTGGCTTATTTGGCTCATATTTGGGATGTTGAGGTTGAGTCTCCCTCTATTGAGTCTATTCATGTATGTTAGAATTTAGAGAAGTGTTTCCTACTGATTTGCCTGGTATGCCTCCGAATAGAGATATAGAATTTTGCATTGATTTGGAACCTGGTACACGCCCCATTTCCATCCCCTCCATATCGCATGGCCCTGGTAGAATTAAGAGAGCTTAAGGCTCAAATCCAAGAACTTCTTGATAAAGGATTTATTCGTCCTAGAGCTTCCCCGTTGGGTGCTCCTGTCTTGTTTGTTGAGAAAAAGGATGGTAGTATGAGGATGTGTATAGATTATTAGCAATTGAATAGGGTCACCATCTAAAACAAGTACCCATTGCCTCAGATAAATGATTTTTTTGACCAATTTCAAGGTGCATCAGTTTTCTCTAAGATTGATCCTAGGTCTAGTAACCATCAGTTAAAGATTAGGCCTGAGATGTGCCCAAGACGGCGTTTGAGACCCGCTATGGGAGTTTCTAGTTATGTCATTTCGGTTGACTAATGCGCCTGCAGCTTTTATGAGTTTGATGAATGGTGTATTCAAACCATTTCTTGATTCATTTGTTATAGTATTTATTAATGACATTTTGGTCTACTCAAAAAGTGAGGAAGAGCATGACGACCATCTCCATATTGTTCTGGGTGTTCTTGGCAAACAAAAGTTGTATGCAACATTTTCTAAGTGTGAATTTTGGTTGACTTTGGTTGCCTTTTTGGGGCATGTAGTTTCAAAAGAAGGGGTAATGGTAGATCCCCAAAAGATTGAAGCGGTTAAGAATTGGGTTCGGCCTAGCTCTATGACAGAAGTTAAAAGTTTTGTGGGGCTCGCTAGCTACTATCGTTGGTTTGTGAAAAACTTTGCTTCTATTGCCACACATTTGACAAATTTAACTAAAAAAGAGGTACCTTTTGAATGGACTGAAAAATGCGAGGAGAGCTTTCAAAAGCTCAAGACTCTTTTGACCACCGCACCTATTCTAGCACTACCGGTTGAAGGTAAGGATTTTTTTATTTATTGTGATGCTTCACATTCTGGCTTAGGTGTTGTGTTAATGCAGGATAAGAATGACCTAGCTTATGCATCGCGTCAATTAAAAGTGCATGAGAAGAATTATCCAACCCATGATTTAGAGTTGGCAGCGGTAGTGTTTGCTCTTAAGATCTGGCGACATTATCTGTATGGTGATAAGTGTGAGGTATTTACTGATCATCATAGTTTGCAACATGTTTTCACTCTAAAGGATCTGAATTTGAGGTAGAGAAGGTGGATGGAGTTACTTAAGGATTATGATGTCACCATTCAATACCATCCTTGTAAGGCTAATATGGTGGTAGACGCTCTAAGTCGGAAGGTGATGAGTATGGGTAGTCTAGCTTGCTTGAGTGTATCCAAGCGACCCTTGGCTAAGGAAATTCAGACCTTGGAGTCTAAGTTCATGCTGTTAGGAATCTCAGAGAAAGGTGGGGTGTTAGCTAACATTGAAGTAAGGGCCAAGTTCATAAGGAGATCAAGGGCAAACAGTTTGAGGATGAGAATTTGAAAGAGCTGAGAAATAAGACAGTGTCTGGCAAGGCACAAGAGACCACTATTGATGCGGAGGGTGTGCTCAGTTTTAAAGGAAGAATTTGTGTTCCACGAGTAGATGACTTGATTTAAAAATTATTGGTGGAATCCCATGGTTCGAGGTATCCCATTCATACAGGTGTGACCAAGATGTACTGAGATTTGAAGCAACTTTATTGGTGGTCGGGCATGAAGAAAGATATAGCGAAATTTGTGGCTAAGTGTCAAAATTGCCAACAAGTAAATTATGAGCATCAAAGGCCTGCAGGTTTGCTTCAGAGAATGCCAATTCCGGAATGGAAGTAGGAAAGGATGGTTATGGACTTCGTGGTTGGTCTTCCCAAGACTTTGGAGAAGTTTGATTCTATTTGGGTAGTGGTTGACAAATTGACTAAGTCGGCCCATTTTATTTCGTTCAGAATAGATTATAATGCTTAACAGTTGGTTAAGGTGTATGTAAAAGAGATAGTAAGGCTGCACGGGGTGCCCCTTTCTATCATCTCATACCGTGCTACGCAGTTCACATCTAAGTTTTGGAGGAAATTACATGATGAATTAGGCACACAACTCACTTTTAGTACAATTTTCCATCCACAGACGGACGGGCAGTCAGAGAGGACTATTCAAGTGTTGGAAGATATGTTGAGGGCATGTGTGATTTTCTTTTAGAGGGCATTGGGATAAATTCCTACTGTTGTGTGAGTTCTCCTACAATAATAGTTATCACTACAGCATAGATATGGCACCGTTTGAGGCACTCTATAGGAGGGGATATAGATCACCCATAGGATGGTTTGAGGCTGGAGATATGAAACCTTTGGGCATTGATTTAGTGAAGGATGCTCAGGATAAGGTAAGATGCATCCAAGCTAAGCTTTTAGCGGCCCAGAGTAGGCAGAAAAAGTATGTAGACCATAAGGTAAGAGACATGGCATATCAGACTGGTGAGATAGTTTTTCTTAAGGTATCACCAATGAAAGGAGTGATGAGATTAAGCAAGAAGGGCAAGCTAAGTCTGCGATACATTGGTCCCTTTGAGGTTCTTGACTGTGTAGGGATAGTGACTTATAGATTGGCTTTACCTCCCAACCTATCGGGGGTTCATCCCGTATTTCATGTGTCCATGTTGAAGAGATATCATAGTGACGGGGATTACATCATAAAATAGGACTCAGTTGTGTAAGACAAGGACCTTCAGTATGAGGAGGAACCGATTACAATTCTTGATCGTGATGTCTGGAAGCTGAGGACCAAGTAGATTAAGTCCATGAAAGTTCAGTGGAAGCATCGTCCAGTGGAGGAAACTACTTGGGAAATCGAGAAGGACATGCGAGACAAGTATCCCCAGTTGTTCGTCGATTCAGGAACTACTCTACTTTAACCTTAGCCCATTTTTCCTAGTTTGTCACTCGGGGACGAATGATGGGTAAATTGGTATCTATTGTAATGACCTCTTCCCATCATTATAGAAAATCCAACAGGGAAAACTTTTGGGCCGGAAAGCTTTTTCGTAGTAACTTGAGATTTCCTAGACTCGTCCAGATTTGAACGAAATTGGAGTCAGTGTGGTCTAGATAAATCTAGTAACAAATGAGAGATCTATTAATAAATTTGATTACATGAGTGGATAGCTAAGACGTTAAGGAACCCGTACAACTTTACGGAATTGAATTCGGGCGAGTAGAACTTCCAAAATTGATCTTAGCGTGGACGGGTAGTTTCTGAACGTCATGGGTTGAAGGTATGTTGTGAAATGGGGGTTTGAGACTTTGTATCCGCGCAAGCTGCCAAGGTGGGATTTATCCCTCCAGGGCGAGGCCGTGGTGGCAGGGTAGGGGCCGCCATAGCGGGCCAATCGCGAATTAAGTCGGAAATAAACCCCAAAATTGTTTTATTCTACACTTTTCGACTTTGAGAGCTAGGAGACGACCCCAGGTGTTTTCTTGACAGTTTTCCACCATTCTTGAGGCTAAAGGTAAGGTTTTTACTCCCCAAATCCATTTTTGATCTGTAGAACTTAGTTTCTTAGGTAATTATTGATGGGGGAGGGTTTTGATCTGTGAATTATGGTGGAAAAACCCCTAATCTGGGTATGGGGATCACGGGTTTGACCTAGGATTGATAGTATTTATTATAATCCGGGTAATTAAGTCTTGTTTATTGATCCTCGCGTTATATTGATTGTTTGTAGACCAAGAACAAGCGGAAAGAATCCGGAAAGGGAAGAATCAAGTTTCTTAGGGGATTCAAGCTTTGTTCAAGGTAGGTGATGGTTGTGATTTCATATTGGTGTGATGAATGTTAGTAATTACTTCATTATAATGCATGTATGTATGCGAATGTTGCATTATTGATCACATTAATAGTAAATGAGGATGATTGAACAATTGTATGCCATGAATCATGACTTGATTGTATGATAATGAGAATGTACATTGTGATTGTGATTGTGGCTTGTTGAATGGATCGGATGCCATGTTCTAGCACATATATGGGATCGGGTGTCACGTCCGGCACACTAACTTTGATCGGGTACCACGTACCGGTACACTAATAGTTTGGGTTTGGGTTTGGGTTCCATGAGATGACTATTAACTTGACATAACTATATATCTTGAGAAATGTGAAATTGTATGTTGTTGTAAGTGATAATTGATATTGTATATGTTCAGTGTATGCATGTTTATTAATGTTGTAATGACTTATATATGTTTCACCTTTTGGGATAACTGCGTGATCCTGCAAGTACACTGTGGTTGTGTACTAATACTGTACTTGCTCTTTCTTTGTTGAGTATAGGGCATTTTCAGGCGGCTATTAACAGACCTCGTTTAGAAGATCAGTGATCAGTCAAATTCAAGGGTGAGTAAGTTCTTTTGGACTGCCATGAATCTTCTTTTTGTTTAGGTCCACATCTTCGGACTTAGACTAGTACTTTAGATATTCTTATGTTTGATTGGGTTGTACCCATTTCCTTTAGAATTATGATTCTTGTTACAGTTTTGGTACATTGACTTTCAGGTTCTAGGCGTTATTTCCGCAATTGTTTGATTAGACTTTTGGTGTTTATGGGAACTCTATTTTCCTTTAGCATTTAAACCTACTTTCGTATCTTTAAATGCCTTAGTTTTTGGTTGAGTTGTTAGCTTGGTTTGTAGTAATGCTTCTCCCACCGGAGGGTTAGTGTGGGTGTCAATCACGACGGTCTGGATCGTGACAGCTGCTCAATTGACTCCCACCAACCTTTTTTGTTCTATTTATGCCATTTGGTCATAAAAAATTGTTCAAGCAATCATAGCATATTCTGCTGCATCAAGTTCTTCAAGCCTGTTTTTGAGTCGAATCACTTTATTTTTAGCAGTAATCGTGTCTAGACGAATACCTTGGCTTAACTGTATATCAGGATTCTGAAAACGAGAAACAATTGCATCAACAGTAGAGTGAAAAAATGAGTGTGGCTTACCAGCAGGGGAAATCATCATTATTCCAATGTCAACATCGCATTCTGTAACGAGTTCACTTGCTTTATTGTACAAACCCTCCCGACACTTTGAAATGTGGTAAGCAAGGGATTATTATTTTCTATTTTTATTCATTGGTATCTTTTGACCCCCTTTAGTCTTCTTTCCCTCCATGGCTAAATTCATAAGAAGATTGATGAAAAGATAGTTGATTAAACGTTTTTCAGCAAATGATACTTGTGAAAAAACGATATCAAACCTATTTATATACCACAAAAATTGATTTTGTTAGTCAAATAATCTTTTTATCATATAGAAAATTAGGAAGTTCATTAAATTTTATGCTTTTAATATATTTTGTATATATACATTATTAAAATATAAAATATTAAGTTAAATATTTAAAAAAATGCATATACTCATGAAATTTATTAAGTTGAGGTTAGAAATAAATCTAAAGCTTAAACTATAATAGGAAAATATATTAATGTTCTTTCATAAATTAGTCAACTCTAAATAGACAGTAAAAAATAAGTGACTATAATTAGAAATAATATAAATTACAGACCAAAATAATTTAAAAATTATAAAATTAATTTAAATTATTTACACGCATTAACATCAAATAGACATTAACTTGAATAAGATCCAAAAATATAACTTTAATAGAAAAATATTTTAATAAAATATAGTAATAATAATAATAATAATAATAATAATAATAATAATAATATAGTATATTAATGAATATCAAATTGGAGTTAGCAAATATGAATATAATTGATAGAAATATAAATTACACGTCAAATCGTTTTTAATTTTTTTTTGGGTAATATGAAAAATCAAAATTCTCATTTACATTAATAAAAATAAAACTAAAGCTTAATGATAATAGAAAAAAATACTTAGTATTTTTACATGAATTAATCAAATCAAGGTAGATGGTAAAAAAATAATTGATTATAATTAGAAAAAATATAAATTGCAAATTAAATAATTAAAATCTTACAATAAATTAAATCATTCACATGCATTAACATTAAATAGACATTGACTTGAAAAAGATTTGAAATCTAACTTTAATAGGAAAATATATTAATGAAATATAATAATATAAAAGGAAAATATATTAATGAAATACAATAATATAAAAGGAAATCATAGTAATGAAATATCAAGTGAAGTTAGAAAATATGAATAGAAGAAAGATAAACTATACATCAATTTTTTTTTGAATTTTTGTATAATTAGGAAAATCAAAGTTCTCATTTACATTAACGAAAATAAATTTAAAGCTTAACTAAAAATTATTTTAATATTCTTCGTTAAAATAATTAAGTTCAAAAAGACAATAAAAATAACTGATTATAGTTAGGAATATTATAAATTGTAAACTAAATTAATTTGCAATTTTAATAAATTTTAAATATTTTACATGTATTAACATCAAATACACATTGACTTGAATAAAATTTAAAACTTTAACTTTAATAGGAAATGTTTTAATAAAATACAACGATAAAAAATATCAATAAATTACATTAATGAAAAAGAAAAATAAATTAATAAAATATCAAATTAGAGTTAGCTTATATGAATATAATTAGTAGAAAGACAAAATACGCATGAAAAATTTTCTTTTGTTTTGGCATTAATAAGCAACATCAAAATATTTATTTGCATTAACAAAAAGTAAATTCAAAACCAAATCACAATAGAAAAATATCTTGATGTTCTTACATAAATTAATCAAGTCTTAATAGACAATAAAAACTAACTGATCATAATTATATATAATATAAATTGCAAATTAAATAATTTAAAATATTACAATAAAATTAAATCTTTCACATACATTAACATTAAATAGACACTGCCTTGAATAAGATTTGAAAATCTAACTTTAATAGGAAAATATGTTAATGAAATACAACACTATAAAAAGAAATTATATTAATGAAATATCAACTTGAAGTAAGAAAATATGAACATAATTAGAAAAAAGATAAACTATACACCAAAAAAATTAATTTTTTTTTGTATAATAAGCAAAATCAAAATCCTAATTTTCATTAATAATAATAAATCTAAAGTCTAACTATAAAGAAAATGGAAAAGGGTCGAAATATATCTGAACTTTGATCGAAATTGTTATAACAATCCCAAACTCTGGGCAGGACCTATTATGTCACGACCCGAGTCTACACCATGCATGTGGCTGGCCCTCGAGAACCATTGCTGGACCCCAAGCGAACCCTCGCCCTGGCGTCTCACCCACGTAGCCAGAACTGTCCTATACCTTACCAGAGTATAGGACATCCTCAACTAAGTGGATCTACTAAGCTATGCTTAAAAGGAATAAGGAATCATCTAAAAAGTATGACCCTTTATCCATGTTGGCTGTCAAGACCCAATTTCTCAGGTCATGATGGGGCCTACTATATGACCCACCAGTAGGCAAGCCGACCCATATCCCGGAACTCGAAGTAATGGGATGTTAGGGTAGAAAACCAACCAATCAACCTAAAATAGTAATAAATATAACAAGAACATGCAATGAACGGGCGGAAGCGACTAGACATATATACACAAAATGAATTCCTCACAAAACCTGGAAGTCACAAGTACAAAGCTGCTAACAAAAGTACAAGTCCTAAAAGTGGACTAAAGAAACAAGCGGTCTAAAAAGGCAAAAGACAAGAAAAAGTAAGTACAGAAGGAGACGGGAAAATCCAGGTCGTTGTGTGCTCCCTTTACCTCTGATCACGACCGCAGCTGGCTCGAATCAACGTCGGTAGCTAGTACTCGGACCTGCATCACGAAAATAGATGCAGAGTGTAGTATGAGTACCAAAACAACAAGTACCCAGTAGGCATCAGGCCGACTGAGCAAGATAAGCAAAAGTGAACTGAAATGCAAATAAAGGGTCACAATCAAGGGCAAAAGAATAGTAAATGTGGGTATGTACACGAGCGTATAGGCAACAAAGACAAGGAATCTAACTAACTCCACCGGGCTCCCATAAACCCGACGGGTACACTCGTGCACAATAAAAGAAACCACCTGCACGGACCCCCATAAGCCCGGCAAATGCATTGGTAGTTGAAGTAAAATAATGGAGCTAGAAAGTCTATCACAATATTACCAATTTTCGGACTTTAACTGAACCATTCCCAATTATATTCCAAGATCTCGTTATGTCCCGGACTTTAATCGGAACATCTCCAACCTCCAAAACCTCAACCTACAGATGAGAGTAATCAAGACTAAACTGAAGCTTCAGTAAGGAATTGGGAATGCACCACGTGCAAACTGGACCACGGACTCGAACCGGGTACTATAGCTAATGAGTCAACTTATATGGGCTGGACCACGGACTCGAACCGGGTGTTGTAGCCAAAGGTCGGGCACGGGTGGGCTGGACCACGGACTCTAACCGGGTACTGTAGCCAAAATCAGATCACAGGTAAGCTGGACCACGGACTCTAACCAGGTATCTGTAGCCGATAGAAAAGCAGGGCATTATGGATACAAGGTCATAAGCTGAGTTACCGCCTAGCTAAGGCTCAGACTATCAGACTCAAGTCTGCTATATCAGTCTACAAGGAGCTGACCATTCGAAACGACGTCGGAAAAAGTTCTACTGCCCAACGACATCTGAAACCTCGCAAGTCTATGGCAACACTAGTCTAAGCCTAGACTAAGGCCAAACATACTTCAAATCAATATTATCATATACACCACAAGGTATGAATGTTCAATAA
>JAJOOR010013397.1:0-40575 GCA_036250505.1 Solanum acaule | reverse complement strand
GATGTTTTTAAAAGTGACCTTTGAGTCTTATGGGATTTTATTTAAAGAGTTTTTAATTCCGCACTATTTTACATATCTAATGTGATGAATGCTAAGGGCTTGTATGAGACCTCCGAGAGGTCGAATACGTATGTTACGACTTGGGGATGCTCTCGGGTCGTGACACAACTCTTGCAACTAAAGGGACTTTTAAGCGGACTGTCTCATGAGGATCCTCACAAGCATCTTCGAAACTTTGTAGATGTGTGCGGATCATTCTCATTCAAAAGCATCTCTCAGGAGTCGGTCCGGTTGAGGCTATTCCCTTTCTCGTTGATGGGAAAGACGTGCAAGTGGCTAGCCGAGCTACCACGTGAATCCATCACTTCCTGGGAGGAGTTGGTAACCGCATTTCAAGTGCGATTTTTCCTTCCCTCGAAGATGATGTCACTACGGGATAGCATCGAGAGCTTTAAACATATAGAAGGAGAGCCTCTGCACGAAACTTGGCGAAGGTTCAAAAAGTTGGTGCTGTAATTCCCAACCTATGGTTTTTCGGACAACATGTTACTTCAATACTTTTAGCGAAGTTTGAATTCGGTAAACAAAGGTGTCGCTGACCAACTCTCGCCTGGAGGCTGAATGCAGCAGCCATATGTAGTAGCAGCCCAACTTTTAGATGTCATGACAACCATCAATAGACCGTGGTACACTCACGAGGACCAACTATCCCCTCTCACATTCAGGCTATCTAAGGAGCAGATTGAAAAAGACAATGAGAGAGACCAAAACATGGCCAAAATCATGACACAACTTGACATTCTATCCAAAAATGTCATGGGGGCTGGTGCCCGTAGTGTCAACGTTATAGGGGTCGGGTGTGTAAATCCTGAAGAGATGAAATTTGAAGCCCTATATAACGAGGACGTAAAATTTCTAGCAAATCAAGGCAGGGGCTATCGTTCAAACTACCCAAGGCAGGGTGGTAACCAAGGCTGGGCTAGTGACGAAGGATGGACGGATAAAGATCGTGAATGGAGGGACCAAAATCTGAACAGGAAAGATGTGGAGAAGGATAGATATTTGCCTCCCCATGAGCGCTAGAAGCCCAAGGATTCGGAACGTGGTAGGTCTGAGGATATGCTCTCGCGTATCCTCAACAAAGTTGAAGGGTCAGACAAACACTGAAAGGCATGAAAGAAAATGTTTCTACCCTTAGCCAGACCGTCATCTCCCATTCTATTTCAATCAAGCTGTTGGAGACCCAAATGGGTCATATCTCGTCTCACCTAAATTTGAGACAGCAAGGGGGTTTGCCTAGTGATACTATGGCTAACCCCAAGAGTGAGGTTTCAAGGTGAACTTGCGTCGTGTCGCGACACCGAATGATCCGTTGTAGCACAAATCTGTGAAAACTATAAATACTAATTAGAGTTGAAGTTTTAAGAGTCGAACAATTATTAAAATTTTCCTACAGAATAGTACTTTTTGATATTTTTGCTCTAAACTTCAAAGGATTTTTTGAAATTTCAAGATCCAATGGGTTTCATATCCAAGATTTGGATTTGGGTCTCTTTGATTCTTTGATTTTGGCCTGTATCGAGACATAAATCTTCATACCCAGTTGAATGCAATCTCAATTTTGTATAAATTTCTATCTCTTATACATGTGTGGCTAAAAACCCCAATTCTTGGGGTGTAATTTAGCGAATGTGTTAAGATAATTGTTGGGTCTTGCTTGCTTATAGCTTAATCACAGTTTAATTGTGATTTCGTTTAGTGGTTGTGGAAGAACTTAATGAGGTTGTAATTGCAAATATAATCTCATATATGTGTTTTCGGCTTGCGAGAGAGAGGTCGTAAAACTAAGACCACTAAATTGATGGCCAGTGCGAGTGGGTCGACATGAGGTTCAGCTCGAGAGAGTGAACCCTAATCCCATGTCCACACACTCAGCTCGAGAGAGTGAGTGGGTTAAGGCGGAGGCTGTTCTTCATGCGGCAAGTGGGTGTCCGAGAGGAACCCGTTTGAAACGGGGTAAGTTGCTTGAGAGAGAGCTTATCCCCCTTAAAGTCTAACTTAATCATAATTATTCTATGAATCTTCTATCGAAAGCATGTACCCAATAATCTAGCTTAACCCGTATTCCCGTCACATCCCAAGGATCCCCTCTCATTGCTTAGACATCCTTGTTTATTCTATTGTTTTTACTTACTAGTGATAAAACCACCCATTGTTAATTGACACTCTTGTGTCCCCCTTTAATTTACAATGATTTTAATCGTTAATGTCTTTAGCTACGACTAGTTAGAAGTAAGTTTTATTTTTCTATTAATTCTAAAAACCACTCTCTTGGGTATGATCCCAACCCTTGGTTGGGTTACTAAACTATTGTACGATCGTAGACACTTGCATTGTAAGTTGTGTCTTGATTATGCAAACATCATTGATTGTGGTCACAAAGGTATCCACTGTCTGACCCCTCACCGAGACTATATCTAATGGTGTCTCCATATGGCTGCAACTATTCTATGTGCCTGCTTTGTTGTCTCAGTATCTACAACAAAGTTTATGAGAGCGGCAGCATAGTAGGCATAACACTCTTTGGTTATATGGCATGTCATTCTCCCGGTGCATTATTCATCCATTCAATTTGGTGCATTTGGATGGTTGCCACCTCTATGCTGGATTTCGAGAATAATGGGTTGTTCGCCAAATCCTTTAGCCTTTGACACTATGCCATGCTTGAAAAATTCATCTAATCTTTGAACTGTCCACATCTGGTGAAAATTGTCAATGATTTTGTGGCGTATTACTGGGTTAGATTCCCGTTGATGGACATATTGTATCATCGGTGCCCCTCGCTATCATTATTATCCTTTTCCTAGGCCTCATTACCTTTTTTTGCGCTTGTATCGTCTTCTGCACCTCCTCTTGTTGAGGCTCATTTGCATTCTCGCGACAACCGCTATCAGAGCCTTCATCACTCCCATACTGACTGCCTTCCTCTTCTGACTGGGAAGGGGTATGTTGTATGGTAGCTCTCGTTGTCCCTGATCTAGTAGCTCGAAGGGAGTGATCCTCAATTTAAGTGTTTATTTGGACCTCCGAGCTACTAGATTCATCCTCATTTTCACTCTTAGTTGGTGAGGGTGGTGGTAAGTTATGTGGTGGTGCAGTCTTTCTTCGTGGTCCCATAGCACCTGAAGAACAACACCAGGTTGAGCATTGCATAATTGAAATGACGCACTATAATGTGACGCCTTGCCTTAAGAGTGTCGTGACCTAATCTATCATTGGGAAGGTTCACAAAGTAAAAATAAAAGCTAAAGTACTTCAAAGAAATCAACAATTCTTTTTCTTTAATGGACACTAAATGGTCTGTGGTAGGCACCACAGCTAGTCTAGGCCACTGTGATATGATCTAGTGTTTATCATTGCACTGTTGAAACTATCACGGGAGGTTGGTCTGTGGTGAGAACCACGACTTGTTATTCCCCTCGTGATTAATTTTCTGTGTATCAGATACCACTAAAGTGTGGTTCACAAGGGATTTCACCCTTCGTGCTTCTTTGTACGGACTGTGAAACCTCCCGTGTACTTACACTTGGGAAATTTTTCAATCTTTTGCATACTAATTCAGTTTTAATCATTTCCGAAAATATAATTCCCTATTTTTTAGCACAACAACACACTTATTGACGCAACTCACACATATTATTTATGAATATCAATAATTTAGCATCAAGTTCAACAATTTCAACCATGCCTACAACCGAACGACTTCTCTTTTCCCAATTGGACTCATTTTACTCAACTTAAACATGGGTACACAATTTAACTAATCAATTTGGACTCAAAAACATGCCTACATCCTCATGCTTCTCAAAGCCCACACAAATCACATATACCCACAAAAGAATATCAAATAATTTTAGCTATTTATAGTATACCCAACTCTTAGAACACCCAAAACTCAATTTATAAAGTAAGAATAACAAAACTCGAACAAATATTAGTAGTTATAACCTGATTATAGATGAGATCAAACTTAAATCAAGTAGGGAGATGATATTACTTCAAGATTTGCTCAGAAAATCGCACAAGATGTAGAAGAAGACTTGATTTTAGGGTTTCCTTGCAATGTAGATTTAAGGTTTCGATTCCTCTTTGATTTTGATTTATGGATGATGAAAAATAGTTATAATGGTGAAGAGTTACGTTACAAATGGAGAGAAAGAGAAAGAATCCAACTCTTGGATCTTGGGATGTATTTAAAATCAATCTTTTATCTATCGGGTTGCGCGGGTCATGTCAGGGATTACTTCCGACTTAAGTGTCACAAACCATAATAGTGATCGTGAAGATCACCACGGTCCGTGTGGGTGGTCGTTGATATTACTTGGGAAGAAAACTCACCTGGAGGTTCACGAGAGGCTAAATGGTCCGTCTAAGGTCAAACGAATCGTAAATCATTCCGTGAATGTTATTTTGCATTTTCTAGTTGGCTCTTTTAAGGAAGCTGATGACTCTACGGGTTGTGACATTGCTCGTGAAGAGAACCACGGCCTGTGTGGTTTCCTGTGAAGGTCCTCCAAATCCCAACTCCTCATTCTTTTGTTCAACTCTTTCCTGCACACACAAATACATTGTGAAACTAAAAAAATGAAAAACATGCTAAAATTTAACTACCTATTACAATTACAATCATGGGTTGCCTCCCATGCATAGCACAATTTAACATTGCGGCGCTACGCAGGTTATTTGATTACTTAGACTTCATCAAGCTTGCTCTCCTCTGCTATTTTCACCTCTTCCGGGACTCCCAAGTATGCTTTGACTCGCTGGCCGTTGGCTTTGAACCTCTCACCTTTGTTATTCTCAAGTTCTATCGCACCTGACATAAATACCTGAGTTACCTTGAATGGCCTAGACCATTTGGATCTCAATTTCCCAGGAAATAGATGAAGCCTTGAGTTGAAAAGTATCACTAAGTCATCGGGACTGAAAGTTCTCTTCTCAATGTGCTTATCCTGATATAGCTTCATCCGTTCCGTATAAAGCGCAGACCGTTCATAAGCTCTCAATCGAAATTTATCCATTTCATTTATCTAGACCAATCTCAGGTTTGCTGCTTCATTCCAACTTAGGTTTAGCTTTTTTTGCGCCAAGAGCGCCAAATATTCCTGCTCGACATGAAAATGACATGCCTTTCCAAACACCAACTGATATGGAGACATACCAATGTGTTTCTTGAAAGTTGTGTGATATGCCTAGAGAGCATCATCTAACATCTTTGCCCAATCTATTCTATTGGCATTTACCGTCTTTGTCAATATTGCTTTGATTTCCCAGTTCAACACCTACACTTTACCACTTGTTTGCGGATGATAAACTGTTTCGACTTTCTGCTTGTTTAACCCCATATTTTGCCAAAAGTGTGCTGAACATTTTATTACAAAAATGTGAACCTGCATAGCTGATAATAGCTCTAGGTGGGCCAAACCATTAGAATATGTTCTTCTTTAGAAAACCAGCAATACTTTTACCATCATTTTCAGGAAATGCTATTGCCTCAACTAATTTTGACACATAGTCTACTGCCACCAATATATATTTTTTCCCATAGGAGCTCACAAATGGTCCCATGAAATCGATTCCCCACATATCGAACAATTCCACCTCCAAAATAGGTGTCATTGGCAGTTCATGTCGATGAGAGATGACTCCTAGCCTCTAACATACATCACAACCCTTGACTAATTCATCTGAGTCTTGATGGATTGTAGGCCAGTAGTATCCACTCTGGAGTACGTTATGGGTAGTACGTTCACCCCCATGGTGACCACCTACCGGAGATGAGTGATAGGCCTCTAAGATATTCAACATCTCAGCTTCAGGTACACATCGCTTGCTGATATTGTCAGCACATACTGTATATAAATACGGTCCATCCCAGAAATACTTACCCACATCATATAGGAATTTCTTCCTTTATTGGAATGTCAACCCTTCAGGCATCTATTAACTAACAAGAAAATTAGAAAAGTCAGCAAACCAATGAATGAGATCAAAAGTGGTGGCTAGTACATGCTCATTTGGGAATGAGTCATTAATGTCTAACGCAATTTCTTCTCTCTTCTCTGCCACCAACCTAGACAGGTGATCAGCCACCTAATTTCACAACCTCCTCTACCGTTGACTTCAAAATCGAATTCTTAAAGTAACAGTTGATAATCACTCAACTACACCTCATCAAATACTAGGTGTAGGCAATCGTAATCTAGTATAAAACTCAACAAATAAGTTGGGGTCGAATCCACAGGGAGCGGTACAAGTTCAAATTCAATTATGAAGTTGTAAATATGGTCTAATCGGTTATAGGAATAGAAATTGTTGAATTCAATTAGATAAGTAAAAGGGGTGACACGAATGTCAGATGGGGGATTTGTTTGTCAATTAACAACTATAGCAATTACGAAAATAGGGGAATCAATAAGTAGAGAGGAATTCTTGGGGATGTGATCGATTACAGGCTAATTTCACTATATTGGTAGTTGGAGTTTACTAACATTTGTTGAATCTCAATGGATAGGCTAGACTATAGATGCAATAGCTTTCTCTAGAAAAACTATTATGATTCAAGCAAGTTCTCGCGAACCTCGGCAAGCTTAACACTACAAACAACCCAATACCTCAATTTATCTATTCTCTCGAGATAGATAGGTTGAATTGAATTGAGGATTCACTATCTCGATCTAAACCCACAACAACCCAATAACTGCAATCATCAATCAAAACCCTTAGTTCTAAACCTTTTTCTGAAGCAAGCCTAAAACACTAAGTTAGAATTGCATTTGCAACAACGATTCATAGATTAATACATAGCTATCAATTAAACTAATTTCAAATCAGCATTTATAATAATACCCTCATGAGTCCACAAATTGGACTAATTTAGGGATTTATTTAAATAGAAATAGTGTCCTTGAATGCTTGTTTTATCTCAATACCTGATTAAAATACTGAAGTTTCAGGTATTTGAAGTTTTAGTGGAAGCATGGACACTTAGGCGCAAAACAGAGTAAATAGGGCTGAAAAGAACAAGAAATGGAATCCTGCAGATCACCGAGTTCAACTTGGCGAGTCGCCGAAACGACATGAAGGAAGCCTTGAAGGAAGTGGATCAAAAGGCGAGGAAAGGATCAGTCGCCGATCAGTTCCGCGAAGCAATACTGTACCACCCAATGATCCAGAATGCGAGGATGCTAAAGGCAAGATACTGAAGGTGATGAGCAGACCAAAATGCGGATCGCCGAGTTCATCGGCGATCTCGACTAATGTTGCCGAACAATCCTCCACAGCACAATCTGTGAAAACTATAAATACTAGTTAGAATTGTAGTCTTAGTGAGGAACAATTATTATTATTATTTTCACTTTAGAACATACTTTAGCTGATATTTTTCTCTCAAGTTTGGAGAGGGTTTTGTGGAGACTTGAAGAAAGGAGTTATTCTTCCCCAAGTTGGAAATGAGTCTTCTCTATTCATTTTCCTTTGCTTAATTTAAGGTTTAATTTCTTATACCTAGTTTATTTCATTACCATGTTAGGTATAATTTCTTATTTCTTGATGTGTGGTTAAAAGCCCCCATTCTTGGGGTGTGATTTAGGTTGTATGGTTTGATATTCTTATTAGGTCTTGCTTGCTGATAGGTTAGATGTATTTTAATGGTGATTTCACCTAGTGGTTGTGGTTTAATCTAAAGGGTTTGTAGTTGCAAATACAAAGCCAACCATGTGTTTTCGGCTTGCCCGAGAGGGAAGTCGCGAAACCAAAACCACTAGACTGATGGCCTAAGGAGTGGGTCGACATGAGGTTCTGCCCGAGAGGGTGAGCCCTAGTCTCATATCCTAACACTCAGCTTGAGAGAGTAAGTGTGGAAAGGCGTAGGCTGGTCTTCATGCAGAAAATGGGTGTCCGAGAGGAACACATTTCAAACGGGGTAAGCTGCCCGAGAAGGAACTTATTTTCATTTAACGCTTAGCCTAGTCACTATTATTTTGCAAATTTCTTGTCGAAAGCATGTACCCAACAATTTATCTCAACTTATATTGCGGTCACATCCCAAGAACCTTTCCCCATACTTGATTTTCTTATTTATTTTGTTGTTTTAGTACTTGTTACAAAACCCCTTTGATATTTGACACCTTGGTGTCGCAACCTTTAATTTACAATGTCTTTTATCGCAAATGTGTTTAGCTATGACTTGTTAGAATGTAAATTCTATTTTTCTATCCATTCTCAAAACCGCTCCCTTGGGACACGACCCCAACCCTTGGTTGGGTTACTATATTATCGATGATCGTAGACACTCAAACCGTAGGATAGCGTCGTTGGTCATGAGAAGCATCAAAATGGCACCGCTGCTGGGGAGTGGTATTAGTTGGGAATTTTTTTTAGCTTATTAGAATTTCTATTCTTACTAGTAGTAGTTTACTTACTTAAGTTTTAGTTGTGTTTTATTGATTCTAGAAACATTGCAGAAAGCATGAGTGTCAACAGTAGTAACGGGAGCCAGGTGGGCCATCAAGATGACATCGAAAATCTCCATGACATCCAAGAACCCAATCTGAATGATCTGCATCTCATGGGAGGTGTTGGAGCTATTCGTCTGCCCCCACCAGAAGGAAACACAGTATTCCACATAACAAGCACCATGTTGCAACTTCTGCAACTAAAGGAGCTTTTCAGCGGATTAGCTCATGAGGACCCACATGAGCATCTTCGAAACTTCATAAACGTGTGTGGACCATTCTCATTCAAAAACATTTCTCAGGAATCAGTACGATTGAGGTTATTTCCTTTCTCATTGATGGGTGAGGCGTGAAAGTGGTTAGCCAAGTTGCCACGTAACTCAATCAGTTCGTGGGAAGAGTTGATGAATGCATTTAATGTACAATTTTTCCCTCCCTCAAAGATGATGACTATCCGGGAAAGCATCCAAAGCTTTAAGCGTCTGAATGGCGAACCTCTTCAGGAAGCCTGGCTCAGATTTAAAAAACGGGTGCAACAATACCCAACACATGGTCTTACTGACAATGTGATACTTCAATAATTCTACCAGAGTCTAGATTTGGTAAACAAGGGTGTAGCTGACCAACTCTCACCCGAAAGCTTAATGCAACAACCATACGCAGTGGCAGTTCAACTCCTTTATGGTATGACAACCATCAACAGGGAGTGGTACACCCACAAAGATCAAGTCTCATCGGTCACATTTCAGCTATTTAAGGAGTAGGTTGAAAAAGACAATTGAGAGAGATCAAAATATGGCCAAGATCATGACACAACTTGATATTCTATCCAAAAATGTCATGGAGACTGGTACCCGCGGTGTCAATGTTGTGGGGGTCGGGTGTGCAATTCCTGAAGAGGCAAGTTTCGACGCCTAGCATAATGAAGAGGTAAACGTCCTAGCCAACCAAGGTGGTGGCTATCGATCAAACTACCCAAGGTAGGGTGGAAATCAAGGTTGGGTTAGGGATGAAGGATTGACGGATAGAGAATGGAGAGACCGAAATCCTAATTGGAAAGATGGGGAGAAAGACAGTTATGTCCCTCCCCCCCACGAATGCCAAAAACCAAAGGACTTGGAGGGTAGTAGGTCTGAGGATATGCTCTCGCGCATCCTCAACAAAGTGGAAGGGTCGGACAAAATGCTAAAGGCATGAAAGAGGATGTCTCCACCCTCAACCAGACCGTTACCTCCCATTCAGTTTCAATCAAGCAGTTGGAGACCCAAATGGGTCATATCTCATCTCACCTAAATCCGAGACAGCAAGGGGGATTGCCTAGTGACACTATTGGCTAACCCCAAGAGTGAGAGTTGAAGGTGGACTAGCGTCGTGCCACGACGTTAACTAAGGCGCTGTTTGGGAGGAAACCCAAAACCCTTTATTGCTTTGTTTTACTTTGAGAAAATAATGGTGTGTAGTTTGTACAGGTTGGAGCAAGGGAGGCGAATGAAATAATATATGGAGGCAAATAGCGGGTCCATTTGGCAGATCGCCAATAACATTGGCGAACACAATTCTTTCTGTCGGGTGACTCAAGGCAATGTCATCTGGGATTTTGTAAAAACTCGATTTTTAGTAAAAAATTAATGGTGAATCATCAACCCTGTCGGCGATTGCAATATAGATCGCCGTTGGGATCCTCACATGAGTTGCGAGTCCTGTTACATTTGGCGAAGAGACTAGACACTTGGTGCTTCGCCGAGTGAATGAGAGTACCCAATGTACATCGCCGAATGGGCAGAAACTGGACGATTTCTGCAAGCCACAGGTTTAATTATTTTGGTTCATCCACTTTCTCCCATGTCTTCACCCTACCAAACCCACACCTGCACGTTAGTTTTATATTTCTTACAAGCCTAAATTATTGTAAGTGTCAAATTGTGCGCGGAGTTGGATCTCATTCCTGCTCCGCATTTCATTAGCATCCTATTCGACACTTAAGGTTGGTGATTCTAACCCCGCGGCTGAATCTCCTCGTTGATGGCATTTCATACATCATTGAATACCATCCAGTAATATTTGCGTAATTGGTAGAATCCAAATCAATTGTGCTCTAATTTGAATTAATATACTGCGGGGGTGTGATACTATTATGGGTTTTATTGTGAGTTTGTGCTATATGGACTTGAGTTTCTTTGACTAGGGTTGCGAGGTTGAGTCTGGAAATCGCGTAGAGCATAGGCGCGTTGAGTCAGTTGGCGAGCTGGACCTAGCTCGCTAAATCACTCGGCGATTCTCCTAACTCCTCTTATCGCCTTTCATTAACAACAAATTTGGGTTATTTAATCTGTAAGAATCAGCGATAAACCTGCTATCGCTGATATATTTCGGCGACGCGCCGAGAGGCCATTTAATTCACCATTGCTGCCTGCACTCTTAGTTCCTTTATGCACGGATTTCAATAACTAACCTAAGTGAGTGAGCATGTCACCAACTAGTGCAGAAGGTGATGATGCACTTACCATTCTCCTGCTCTGTTTAAGTAATTTCTAACTTTTTCCGAAGCCTTTGCAGAAATGGTAAAACCAAAAGTTGTAGGAAGAGACATGCCACCTCGACATGCAAGAGCAAGAGATTTTAAAAGAGACGAAAAGATAGCAAAACTGACCAAAGAAAGAAAGGAGAGTAAGAAAGCCAGTGCTAGTGGGAGGATTCCCATTGATCCAACCATTCCTTCATGGAGACGCAGATTATACATAACAACAAATTCTTTTTTGGCGGCCCATGACGTGGATAGAATGGTTGAAGCTAAGGTCGCTGCAGAAGCTAGAACAAAGAAACACAATGAAACCCATAATGAAAACCCGGGGGCCATTGTCGAATTTCAAACTAATGCAGCAGGGAACAATGCTCCGACAGATGAAGCAAATGCATAGACAGGACCTTTCCTTACCTCTCTCACATTGTCATTTCCTATCTTACTTGTAGTGAACACCTAATTTTTGACCAAAAGAAAAATATTTTACACCCAATTTTAATATTTCAGTAGGGTTATATTTAAAATAAAATGAAAAATAAATAAACTGAAAATTACAACAAATTATAAGCTCACTTTATGTTTAAAGTTTAATAAAGAAAGCTTGTGAATTTAATGTATTTGTTTTAATCCTTTAACTTTTAACTAGGCTAAAAAATAATAAGAATCGTATATCTTATGAAAAGTAGAAAAAAAGGAAAAGAAAAAGATAAAAAAGAAGAGTACTAACAATAGTAAATTACCTTACCTTTATCCTAATTACCCCTAACTTCCTTAACTTATTTGCTAAAAATCGTCCTCCCATTTAGTTTTTTTTTTTTTTTATTCTTATTTTTTTATTTTTTTTTCCTCTTGCATGATCTTTTCTCATTTTTTTACACGTTTCTTTTTATTATTATTTTTTTTTTCTTTCTTTCTTTCTTTTCTCTTCGTTCTTTCTTTCTTTTTTTTTCTTTTTTTATTATTTGTTTGTTAAATATTATATTACTATTTTTCTTCCTTTATCTCAACCCTAAAATTGTCAACTAAAATTTAAATTAAATCCTATTTCCACTCCTTCACGTTCCTTTTAATTAGCACCAGACTCACACCCAAAACTATTATAAAAACACACGCTCAATAAAGAAAATAAAAAGGACAGACATATACACAGAAACACATAGAGAAAAAGATAACAAAAGTGAGTTTTATTTTGAAAATTAAGTCAGCGTTCAAGGTTTCACTCAAGGCTTCGGATTCGTGGCTCTTTAAAGTTAATATTAGCTATTAACTTTGGAAATCAGTAGATTGTAACCGTTGTTTTTGTGGTATCAATTTTCGCAACAAGGTAACTCTAAATTCTCGCATGATTTGAATAGAATACTTGTACGAAAACTTGATTCCAATAATATGAAGTTCTTTGAATCGCATGTTATTATTATGTAATATCAATCTGTGATGCATGTTGTGATTATTTTTGAGAATTTACGAATAGTTAGAAAAATGGAATAGAAGACGTTTCTTGCTAAAAAATAATATAAAAATAAAAATAAAAGATGTATCATACATTTTTTTTTATGATTGTCTTATGCTCTTTAGATGCAATTAATATTGAAATTGGTTTCGTGATATTTAATTTTGAATAGTTAATGTTTCTTGGAGCTTAGTTTTCACTTAAGAAAATTTTGTTGAAATTTTTTGTGGACTTATTAGATTACGATATAAACTGAAGTTTAATTGATTAGTGATTTAGAAAACCTATGTGGAATGTGTTTTAGTCTTATTTTTAATATATTATTTTGATAAAAAATAGTTTGCCTTTATAATAAGTGTTAAGATGATTATCTCTTTAATTCTAATTATTAAGGTATATAATTAAGAGGATATATGAATATTATTTAGAGATTTATGGTAAAAAATAAATAATGAATAATTAGGAAAACTAATTTTTTTTTAAAAAGGCGAGAAAGCATAAGAAAAGAAATAATAATAATAATAATAATAATAAATAAACATGGATAGAAAAGAATAATAAAAAATCATTAAAAAAGAAGAGAAAATGAGGCGTAACAGAAAAAAAAAATTAAACCAAAAGGTAATAAGAAAAAATAAAGAAACAGAATGTTTAAAAAACATATAAAAGAAAAAAAAAAACAACTAAGGAAAAGATAAGAAGGAACCAGAATGTAAAAACGAGAAATGATAAAAAAAATAAAAATACAAAGAGACAGAATGAAAAAAAAAATTAATAAAAATATAAATTAATAAAACCAAAACGTAAAAAAGGGAAAAAAGAGTAAGAAAAAAAAGAGAAATTAAAAATTAAGAAGGAAAACTCTTTCTAAAAATAGTCCTAATCTATTTAGAATTTCTTGCTAAAACTAATTCCAAATCACATAAAAAAAAATTCTACTCTAAATCAAACAAAAAAAATACAATCCTAAAATACTCAAACTCAAAAAATCTCAATCCTACACAAATTCTAATTCCTAACAATTAGATACCTACATATTTTCTATCCACAATAAAAATAAATAAATACAAATACATGAAAAAGAAAAGGAGAAGAAAAGAAATTAGAAGACATTTCAAGATTTGTAAATATCTATCTATTAACTTTACTTTATTATGTTTGAATAAAAAAAATTTAAATTAACGAACATATATTAATATAATACAAATAGGTTTAAAATAAATCAACTAATGAGGTAAATAACTTTTATTATTAAGTTAATAATACAATATCCGAAAATTAATTTAAGTCATATATAGTCAATGAAGCGACCGTGCTAGAACCACGGGACTCGAGGGGCGCCTAACACCTTCCCCTCGGTCAACAGAGTTCCTTACCCGAATTTCTAGTTCGTAGACCAATAAAAATAGAGTCAAATTTCCTTTTGATCAGGGATTTAATATGGTGACTTGGAACACCAAAACTCAATTCCAAGTGGTGACTATGAATAACAAAATAATCCCTTTTCAAAATGTCACTTTAATTGGGAAAACTCTTTCTTTCAAAACATGCATTCTTGTTTGAAGGGAAAATAGGGGTGTGACAGATGGCGACTCTGCTGGGGATAACCAGAACTCGAGCTTGTAAATATTGACTTGTGTATGGCTTTATTGATTTATTTCTTCATTTATGTTTTGGATATTGTATTTGTTGGCTGAATGTGTTAATTGTTTACTTTTTTCCTATTTTAATATTATTTGAATTGCATTATAACTGTCTTCTCTCGCGCACCCCTCTGAGTCTTCTATAATACCATTATGGAAATTGCGACTGTGCACCCCACTTTTGTCAAGATAGCTAGTGGATCTTCGGTCCATGGTGAAGGATTTTTAGTCACACATATTTAGAATGGGGAGCACCTATGCACAAAGCCGGAAAGCGCTGCTACTGGTACGTTGCTACTTCCTAACTCGAGTTGTTCGCTCGTTTTACAGTCAGTGTAGATACCTTTCTCCACAAGTTCAACCTTAGTAGAACTAAAAATTTTAGACATGATATCCTTACTAGGTTTCACTTTATCTGCATCATGTGCATTTAACTTAGCATGACTCGACATGAGGACCGGGTCTGTCTAGGACAAGTACCTTTCTTGAGACCATCATATACATTTTTGTGCTAATTGTTGCATCATGTGGAAGACTATAACAAATGTTGACCAGCTTTAGATAATTGACTAAAAGAAGAAATGTCTATTTTTACCCACTTTCAGCGAATGATTCAAGATAAACAAATTGAAAATAATATATATATATATAACCCTCAATTGTATTCTCGCTTTTATCAAAACATCAAGTTTTTACAAAAATAAAAATAAAAATAATAAATAAATAAAAAAGTTATAATAAAAAATAATAATGCATGTACATATAAAAATAAAAGAAAATAAATTATTATATATATGTGTGTCTTCAAATTTGTTTCAAATAGGGCATATCCACCTTCTTTTTATTTCTTTTTCTTTCTCTTCTTCATGATTCACTTGTCAAAATTATCTCTTTATCCGGTCATTTCCTCTGAAAACAACCTAGGCTTCCCCTAAGGATGGTCAACAAAAGTCGTTTTCGAAAGAATGACCACTTTAGGCATTCTGAGTCATTTTTCATATATTTTTTCTATTATTTTAACTACTCTGACAAATGATTTCGAATGATCAAAATTTCATAAGTTAAATTTTGTTTTAAATCGCGAATTTCTTTTCCTAACCAGGTAATCATGAGATCTATTAGATGTGATAAAAGACCAAGGGATGAAGCAGTCGAAATGGTCAATGATCCCCCAAAGTTCATGATCACGGATAAAACCCCACCATTACTCAAGGCTTGGTGGAACGATATACATGAGTTTAGGCGAACTAAGATATTCAAATATCTTGGTTTCCTCACAGATATCATGAGCTTTAGTCCTGACAGAGATTTGATCGAGGCTTTGATCCCGTTTTGGGATTCTACAAGCAATGTGTTTCGTTTTAGCGATTTCGAGTGGATGCCTACATTGGAGGAGTTGGGTGGTTTCACAGGGTTAAGCAAGGATCTCTGAAGCAAAAACTCATAGCCCCAAGAAGCGTCAGCGGAAACAAATTTTTAGAACAAATGCACATCATCCATCCTCATAAGGAGTGTTTCGATAATGGGTTGGTTTCCTTGGAATTTCTATACTCAAGATATGGAAAGAAAGAAGGATTTTCAGACTACAGGAAGCAACTTAAAAATGGGCAACACCTTTTTAAGTATATCAATCTTTTGTTTCGTTTGGATTAAGTCACAACTTTAAGTATCTTTTTCTTCTTCTACACACAACTCTATTCATACCCTTTTATTTTAGTTTCCTTCTTCATAGCCACCCCAACTTATGTAATTTGCATGAGTTGAGGTGCACCATGTCCTAGGTCGGACCAGGGTTATGATTAAAGTAACTTCTGAATTAGCCACCCTCAAATTAGGCATTTGGCATAAGTTAAGGTGCACAATGTTCAAGGAGGGACTAGGGAAAAAACAGATTTTAAAGGAAGGTGAGTTATGTGTATTGAAAGAATGGGTATTCATTAGGCTAAAACATTTGGATTGAAGGGAGCATTTATTTCTTTTGGTTGGATTATTTTAGGCTTAAGCACACTTATTATGAACAATAGTCTATGATCATTTTCCAATATCCATCCTAGATTATCTTAGTGGGACCAACGAGGCAAGTTCTAGAATGGCACACACCGCATAATATACAAAATCACCTCACACCCACTTGGCACATTGTTTCATTATTGAATCATTGAAGTATCTAGTTTAAGTTCTAGCTGAAGGCATGGTATCATACCGGTTCCTATCATGTCACATAAAGATCCAACACATTCAACTCAGTAAGCCTATAGATAAAACACAATTCAAAGTTTCAGAGAGGTATCAATTTTCATGTTCTTAAGCCATCATGCTTTAATTATTTTAGTCTACTTCTACACTTATACAATCCTAAACATGAAGGTTCCTCTCAAATTTAGAAAAGTCCATTGGGAAAACAGAACATAGACAAGAAAACCCTAAGGGAGGGTTATGAGTTGGGTTACTCAGACTTCACCCTAAGACTCACAACCCGTTAACCCTAACCCCATGAAAAAATTGTGCAATTTCCCTCAATGCACAAAGAAAATATAAGAAAAAAAGGGTGAAGCAAACCTGTGGCGCATAAGCGCCGAAGTCCCATCAAGAAGCGATTGGGTCCGGTTTCACAGAACCCGTTGATCAGCAATCGTGACGCACTCAATAGTGCGCCTCATGAAAAATTGTCTCACCATCAGTAGTAACCTCGTGCTAGAAGGACCGAAAACTATCTCACGGGCCCTTCGCTACCACAAATCCTCCTCGCAGAGAGACTATCTCTGGGCTACCTCCATCTCACGTGTCTCTCCCTTTCTTGCTCATCAAGCCTTATCAACATCAAAAGTCTGGTCAGAGGTGCGGGTGCTCTTCCCAACCGCACAGAAAAGGTCACGTGTTGGAATCTCATCACCAAATAGCTCACTCAACACCAAATCATATTCATAGATGTGGTCTCAAAGACAGCCTCAACATGAGCTAGAAGAGCATCGACATCAGAGTGGAGCCTACAAAACTCCATCTGGAAAGTAGTGATATCCAAAGTTGACCCAGGCCTCTCCACCCTCATCTCGAATAAATCCAACCTCTTTTGGACCGCCTGCATCTTCACGTCCATCATTCTCTCCATGCGCCCCTCTGAATCATCCATGGACCTCTACATCTATGATCTCATGCTGCAATAGTATGTCCATCTGAGTCTCCAATTTCTGGACTCGGACCAGAGGTACCAAAGTGTTTCCCAAGGCGGGAGTGGCCCGTGAAGACCTCACAGCCTAACTAATGGCAGTGGAAGGGGGAGCCTGTGTCTCGGCCATAGTGGCGGGTATTGTAGTGTCATCTACCTATGCAACCATAACCTGCTATCGACACCTAGAGGAGGGACTGCAACTGACGTAATCCTACACAAGGCCGTGAGGTTTGTGTCATCCTATATCAGCGTAATGTCAACAGTCTTGGTCAGTTCGACCAACCTACCACAATGCCATATCTACACAGTACACTCTTTGTACAGATGAAAGATCAGGCATGGAATGGGAAAAGTAGTAGTCTTCTGAAAGAATGATTCGGAAAATATCAATCTCCTGCCCTACCAGAAGTGCAACAAGCTTCACTATACAATCCCAAGTGACAACATTTGTCCACCTGTGTGGGAGACACTTTGTGGCGGATGATGGACCACCAAAATTTGCCCCCAAAATGCAATGTTTTTTTATGATAGGACACAACATATTCCGCACCCACTTGATTCTCTCTCCCTCCTCAGCGATGTGTCGGGCTATCCAGTGAAGTAATGACTCCCTTTGCTTGGAGTCTCGGAATGCTCTGCCTTGTACTATCCCCATCTAATAGTCGTACTCCGCCGTATTGATAGATTGAGCATGTGACGAGCCATATAAAATGGTGGATGGTGGACTCAGAAATATCTAACGGGAGTCCCAGCACCATAGTGGTCAGTAGAGGCGGTTGAGCCAAAGCCTTGGCTTGTGGTGGTAAAGCATTAGTAATCGCGGCCGAATAGGAGGCATAAAATTTCCGCACCATCTTCTCATTGTATCTTCCTGGATTTTCGGCTATCCACTCACACATGTGTTGCTAGAATAGTGCATGCATGGTGGGAAAAGTTTGGAGGCTCCCAGTCAAAACCCGACGCTCCCCAGCAATAGGCCGAAAAACCTTTCGGTGTTCATTAAAAGACTTCCCATCGAGTTAGATTTCAAATTTCCCTTCTACGCACCACAGTTTTGGTTCAGTGGCGATGCGCATTGGCTCAACCCGAGCACCGAAGGGGTCATGAGCATCCCTTGTCCGAGTGGAATCAGATTCAAAAGCTATTGTAGCACTAGAACTGGAGTCGGATTGTGACTCAACGCCTGACTGTGACTCTCCTGCAGGTTAGGCCCCCTCCTTGGACTGGGGGGAAGTGACCTCAATCTCATCACTCAATGAAATTACCTGCCTAGTCCTGTGCCTTGTGGTCAGGGGGGAAGTGGGGGAGCCTCTAGTGGTCTCCGAGAAATACTCGTCCCCACTGGACTCATCGAGTAGGCGGTGGGATGGTGCGACAAACTTGGACTTGCCTTTCCTTGAGTAACTGGGTGCTTGATTTGGTGCAATTTCACATGTGGAAGATTTGTTAGTAATCAAAGAACACAAAAATGACCCAAGAATATTTTTTAGAACAAGATTAGGCCTATTAAAACAAACAAAAACTCTAGGCAGTTGCTATTTTAGAGACCTGGGGAGGGTACCTATGGACTGTCGATTGAATGACAAACCATCGATCCCCTCCGTAGGTCAGGAGGCCACATTATGGTCTCTAAAGTCAGAACCACAGTCATGTAGAATGGTTCATCGATAAAACGACGGACAATAATCCATGTCGGGGTTCACCACTTGAGCCACTATTTTGCAACTGTGGAATGGTGGGCCTTAGACCACGTACTGTAGGTTGATCAACGGTCTGTGGATCATGGGCGTCAACCAATGTGACAACATATATGCATCAGTTTGCATAAGCCACACATAAATTACCAATCATAGCCCATATTAAACATCTAGAATATGCATTTCAAAACATTTAAATAGTATTCTATCATTCCTAAGGCTTCAATAATGCAATTCATTTGTTTAAACAATTAAGCCATTGAAACCCTAAGTCAAGAAATCCGACTAGACATATATTTTGATTAATTCAATTTAACTTTTCAACACACTCACAATACCATTATCCCAAAGGTGTATGAGAACTAATTTTACAGATTTTAAACAAGACTGTTGCACCCAAGGTCAAGATCAACTTCGTGATTTCAATTTTGAAATAATGACAAGTTCAAAGTTCTTGAAATCACATACCTGACAAGTAACTTGAAGTTGGTGAATGTGTAATGCAGTGAATCCCTTGTTCCTAAACCAAATCTTTACACTCAACCTGGACCGTGCTACTTGTGATACTTGTGAGAGAGAGGGAGAATGGAGAAAAAGAGAAAATTTTAGGGGAGAGTATGAAGAAGGAATAGGAAAGAAATCAGGGAGATTTAGGGAAAGAAATGGAGTAATTAGGGGAAATAGGGATTGAGAAAGTGTAGAGGTGGTTATTTGGAGAGTTGTAACAGTTGATGAAGAAAGAGGGAAATTGGAAATGTTTAAAAGATGAACATTTTTATTTAAAGGGGGTCAGGGTCGGGTCGACTTTTAGCCCTAGGTTTGATCGACGAAACCCCGTTGACAGTCCGTCAATGGGTTCAGTGGTTCTCTCTCACGCTTAGTTAATTTCAGAACACAACCTAGGGTTTACGGATGCCATTCACGGTCCGTCCATGGAACGATGGACCGTCAATGTGAACTGTAGACCAGTGTGGCTGTGACTATTTTGTTCAGATTTTGTCCATGCAGAAGGAGAACACATTAGGCCTTCCTTTTTACATTTTCTGGTCTCTTTTTGAACACGGACCCTATTCTACCCTCATCTAGCCAACACTAAGACTTAAAATAAAAAAATTGATCTAAAATACTAAAATTTAAAAAAAAATTAATACGCAGAAAAGAGAACTCCTATAGTTGGCTAGAGTTTACATCTTGGGTTACCTCCCAAGTAGCACTTGATATAATGTCGCGACACGATGCAGACCTCTTGATTACTCAGACTTCATCAAGACCCCATCTCCGGATCACCTCATTGACACTCTCAGAATGCCCTAAGTAGAGCTTTATCCGGTGACAGTTCACCTTGAACCTCGTTCCTTCCTTATTTTTGAGTTCAACTACTCAATGTGGAAATACTTGAGTTATTTTAAATGGACCGGTTCACTTGGACTTGAATTTGCTAGGAAACAAGAGCAATCTTCTGTTAAATAATAACACTAGATCACCGGGAGCAAATTTGCGCTTGTCGATATTTTGATCAGCATACTTCTTCCTCTTCTCCTTGTACAAAGCTGAACATTCATATGCTTTTAGGTGAAAATCATCGAGCTCATTCATCTCATCAATTCTTTGACTTGATACAGTGCTCCAATCCAAATTCAGCTTCTTGAGTGCCCATATCGATTTGTGCTCTAGCTATACATGCAAATGAAAAGACTTCCCATATACAAGGTTGTAAGGGGACATATGGGAGTTATTAATGCAGTGTGATAAGCCCATAGACCATCATCAAGCGTTCTTGACCAATCAGTTCTGTTTGTATTCACAGTTTTCGCAAGGATTTGCTTTACCTCTCGATTTGACACTTCAACTTGCCCACTCTACTGCGGATGATAAGTGGTTGTTACGCTATGATGAACACCATACTTCTCATTAACCGCCTTGAATAACTTATTACAAAAGTGAGAAACTCCATCGCTTATAACTTTCCTTGGTGTACCAAATCTGGAGAAGATATTATTTTCAAGAATGCGGTGACACTCTTTCCCTCATTGTTTTAAAGTGCAACTGACTCCACCCATTTAGATACATAGTCAACCTCTACAAGAATATACTTCATCCTATTCGAACTCACAAATGGACCAATGAAGCCAAGACCCCAAACATCAAAAAGCTTAATGTAACACCTCAGAATTTAGTTAGTTCAACTAGTGAGTTCTAGAGCCTTTGGTAAGAGTTTTGGTGTGTCGTATGAGGATTAAAATCGAAATAAATGTTTCTCATACTTATAACAAGAGTTTTAGGGGTTAAACGTCCAGGTACGACTCCCCAAAGACCACCCAAGGAATCCTATAGGAGGACCCTAACACTACCCAAAAAGCTGTCAAAATAGAATGGTCTACGAGTGGCAATTCACTGATCGTGAGTGGACCCACGTCCCATGGATTGGGGTCGTGGGTCAAGGCCTGTTAAAGGATTCCAAGGGGAGCCTCATACCCAACCTACGACTTGACAGCATGGGCAGTAGACCCATCCACGGTCTGTGGATGGGTGTGCGTAGGTACTGCCAGTTTTTTAACATTTTAGTTTAAGTTAGGGGTTTGGGAAATAAGTTAGTAATTAATTAAGGGCTTGGGGAGGTAGGTTAAGTAGTTAAATTACCACCTATAAATACCTAATAAGACCCTAAACTAATCACTTTACTCATTCATCTAAAGACCCCAAATCACTCTCCAAATATTCTCTCTAGAAGCTAAGAAGAAGAAGAAGAAGAGAAGAGAAGAGGGCAGTGTTTCTACATAGATTCAAGCTTTTTTTGGGGATTTGAATAAAGGTATGTGAAGCTTAATAATCCATGGGTTCTTCCACCCATGGATCCCCCATAGTTTACCCACTTGTGAAATCAAAAACCCAATTCTAGCTAGGGTTTTGCTTGCATTGTGGGTAGGGTTTGGGTGTGATTCCAATCTAGTGGATATCACCCAATTATGATTGATTTAGCTTTTTTTAATGATATTATGATGATTTCATGTAATATCTATGGTAAACCCTAATCTAAATTTATGAATGTGATCTTTGTGGGTTTATGCCATTAGGGGCAAAGTTGAAGGTTCATATGTGATCTTCCTAATTCAATGTTATGTGTGGTAATTGATCAAAGTTAGGATCATATAATCATGAATTGAACTACAATCTATTGTTTATGATTGATCTTGACTTGTAAATTTAGAATTGAACCCTTATGATCAATTAAGACTAGAATCACCTAGTAATGGAAGATATGATCAAATTAGCTTGAAATCTAGGTATAAAGAAGAGATTAAGAAAGAAAGCCTGAGAGTAGGATTTGTGATCATGATAGCTGGGGCTTTAGGGTGAACCTAATGTGATTAACTATTGATGTAAAGGCTTTGAGAGTAAAGTCTAAAAGAAAATAGAAGTCTAATAGGTTGGATTATGGTGCAAGGCCTATACTCACCTAACCTACCTTATGAATGCTTGATAGAAGAAAGTGATAGAATCATTTGAACATGGATTGATTTCTAAGGACATCCTTCCATGAGAGATGAGTGTTAAGCAAGGCTTACCAAGTAAACCTTGAGGTGTATGCTTGGCCTCAAGTGGATATTGAAGATGATATGGAGTGTCACACAAGATAGGGTCCGAAATCCAAGAAGAAAGGAGAGCCACACCTAGTTGATGTGAGGACTATCTAAGTAAAAAGGGGGAACTCTTACATAGTAGAGTGTGGATTTTCCCAAAGTTAGGTCTCATGAGATGGGAGCCTTCACATAGTTGAGTTGAGGTTACTAGTAGAAATCTCCATATCCTATGAACTAAGACATGCTTGAGGAGCATCTCACAGTGTTCTAAAGCATAATTGAACTAAGACTTACTTAATAAAGTACCTCATAGTGTTCAAGAGTATAAGTGAACTTAGAAATGCTAAAGGAAGTATCTCATAGGGTTCAACCTAATAATGAACTAAGATGTGCTTAAGAGAGTACCTCATAGTGTTCTAAAGTTGAAGAGAGGAACTAGGTTCCAAACCAAGAAGTGTTAGAATGAGGACCTAAAGGTATTACTTAGCATGTGTAGTATTATGGGGTGCTATGCATGCATTGCACACGTAGGACTTAGGGTCACTAAAGAGAATTCTTGAGATATGATTGGGCTAGAGTTTCCTTTCCTAGTTATAGTTGACTAAAGGTGAGAGATTTCCTTAGTTATGAGAGTTAAGCTAATAATGAGGCCAAAGTAGGGTGAATATGACTAGGATGATTTCAAGGCTATGCTTAGTGTGAAGGGTAGTATGGGATTCCTTTCATGCATTGCACAAGTGTGTCTTGGGTTTACTTAGAAGTATGGTACCCTTAAGGCATATAGAAGATTAAGAGTTGACCATGTACATAAATTATAATTAAGATGACATGAAGACCTAAGTCTTGAATATGAAGGTGGACTATGCCCAAGAATGACCAAAGAGAGGTACTTAGCTTGGATGGTAGTATGGGATGCTATCCTTGCATTGCACAAGTATACTTGGTGGTAGCTGGTGAAGTAGTTCTGTTGTAATATGAAGGAATTAAGGTTGAAGTGTGTAACCATGAAAGTCTAAATAAAGACTATGCCATGAACATGATGTATCTCCTATGCTCATTAATTATATCTTATGGTGACTTATGTTTATATGATGCTTGTGTTGATGATTATTTTATGGCTATGTTGATTGTGTTATGACCATGTTATTATCTCTTATGCTTATGTCTTATGTTGACTAACCATTTTGAGATGCTATTATGATGTTGTGCTGGCTTTCATACTTGGTACATTTTGTACTAACGCATATTGCCTACATTCTAATCAAATGTAGGATTGAGGAAATTGAGTTGCTTTGAACGTTAGGTTTCCAAGGATAAAAAAGAGTTGAAGAATTGGTGAGTCCTCATAGCTTCGAGGACAAACCCATGTTTCCTCTATGTCTTTTCTTTAGGTTTTAGACTTTGTATGGGCTGCATCCCAAATACTTTGATTCATGAGTTTAAATAGATGCTTTGAGACAAAGGTTGTAGTAAAGTTTTCCGCTTGCTTATGAAAATGTTTTCGATTGTGTGGTCTTAAAGAAGTATTAAATTTTCCATACTTTTCTATTACCTATGTTATGATGCTAAGGGATTATATTAGACCCCTTTGGGGTCGAGTACGCCATGTTACGTCTAGGGGTACCCTTGGGTCGTGACACTTAATCACCAAAATTGGGTTCATTGGTAGTTCTTGCTTCCTCGAAATACCTCCTTCTCGTTGGCAATGATCACAAGACTTGGCAAAATGCAGAGCATCTTTGTAGATGGTAGGCCAACAATACCCACACTGCAGAATTTTATGAGCAGTCTGAATACCACTATTATGCCCACCAACAAGCGATGAATGACATGCCTCTAGTTTATTAATAATCTCAATCGGCACACAATGATGAGTACTCCCATCAGCACACACACGAAACAAGTAAGGTTCTTCCCAAAATAATTTCTTCACATCTGACATGAATTTTTTCTTTGGTGAAATGACAGAATGTGAGGGCACCAAATCAATTGCCAAACAATTAGCAAAGTCTTCAAACCACAGAATAAGGTCATAAGAAGCAGCCAATACCTACTCATCAATGAACGCGTCATCAATCTGAATTCCACGTTGTAGCTTAATCATAGCTTCCTCCTCTAGTCTGGAAAAGTGACCAGCGACTTGATTTTCTGTTCCCTCTCTATCCTTCATCTCAAAATCAAACTCTTACAACAAATGTACCCATCTAATAAATTTTAGTTTTGCATCTTTCGTAGAAATCAGATACCTCAATGCAGAATGAGCAGTATGCATATTAACTTTAGTGCCAAGAAAATAGGATCTAAATTTCTCAAATGGAAAAACCATAGCAAGCAATTCAAGTTCAGACACAATATAGTTCTTTTGAGAAACATTCAGTGCTTTGCTCACATAGTAAATAGGATGAAATATTTTCTCTCTCCTCTACCCTAATACTACGCCAACCGCCACCCCACTTGCATCATATATTACTTCAAACGGTTGTCCCCAATCTGCTGAAATAATGATAGGTGTCGAAATCAACTTCTCTTTCAGCTCCCCAAATGCTCTTAGACTAGCATCAACAAACTCAAACTTACACTCCTTCTTGACTACCTGGAATAATGGGTGCGCAATTTTAGAGAAATCCTTTATAAACCTAATGTAGAAATCTAAATGTCCAAGAAAACTACTAACACATTTTTGCAAAGATGGGCAGTGGGAGTTTTTCTATTACCTCAACTTTAGCTCTATCAACTTCAATACATTTCTGCGAAATTCGTTTACCCAGAACTATACCCTATTTACCATAAAGTAGCATTTTTCCTAGTTGAGCACAAAATTGCACTCTTCACACAATTTTAGCACCACAGTCAAACGAGTCAAACAGTCATCAAATAAATCACCAATTGGAGAGAAATCATCCATTAATACCTCTATTGTCTCCTCCACCATATCAGAAAATATCGACATCATGCTACACTGAAAAGTTGTCGGAGCATTACATAACCTAAACGACATTTTCTTGAACGCAAAAGTCCAATAAAGACAAGGAAAGTGGTCTTCTCTTGTTATTCCGGAGCTATAATGATTTGATTGTAGCCTGAATACCCATCTAGAAAACAATACCAACCCTTTCAAGCGAGACGATCTAACATCTGATCCATGAACAACATTGGAAAGTGGTCTTTCTCAATCCATACATTCAACTTGCGATAGTCCATACACACTCTCCAACCACTTACCGGCCTCATTGGGACATGCTCATTTTTAGCATTGGGAACAACAATGATTCCTTCTTTCTTTGGCACACATTGAACTGGGCAGACCCAACTACTGTCAGCAATAGGATATATAACTCCGGCATCCAACAACTTAATGATCTATTTTTTCACAACTTCTTGCATTGGGGGATTCAACATCCTTTGACGCTCAATACTTGGCTTGTGGTCCGGCATGAGTTGAAGTTTGTGAGAACAAATACCTAGTGGGATCCCCATAATGTTCGCAATAGTCCATCATATAGCCCTTTTGAACCGCTTCATAGCAATATGAAAGCCTTTATCTGCCTTCACTCAAGTAAGCAGCAATAATAACATTCCAAGTGCTATTTTGTCCGAAGAATACATACCGCAAGTCGGATGGAAGTACCTTAAGTTCTAGTTTTGGAGGTTCATCAATGGATGGTTTTGCTGGTGGGGTGTCTCAATTTTTCATGTCAAATTCCAACCGCTTTGGTTTGAAATGAAACTAAAACCCATCAAGTGCAACAACTTGCTCATCATAGTCATCAATGTCATCACTGTCAAAATTCATCATCACAGCTGCTAATGCTTCAACACCTAACCTATCTTCAATGGATACTTTTGATTCTTGCTCCACAGTACGATATAACACCGATACCGACTTAAGTTCAGTTTCATGCTTCGTAGATCGAGAGATATTAAAAGTTACCTTCTCAGTTTTTAATTGAAACTCCATCTGCCCATTCTCTATACCGACTAACACACGCCCACTAGCAAGAAATGGTGTCTCTAAGATTATGGGGACCTCAAAATCAACCTCAAAATATAGCATCACAAAGTCCGTCAGAAAGATTAATGACTAAAATTTCACAAGGACATCTTGGAGAACTCCAATAGGTCTCTTCACAGTTCTACCAGCCATAAGTAAATGCATCATTGTCGGCTTTGGAGCTCCTAAACCCTACTTTTAATAGATCGACAATGACATCAAGTTAATGCTGGCACTGAAGTAACACACAACTTTCACAAAGTGAAATATACCAATGGTACAAGGAATAATGAAAGCTCAAGGATCCTCTTTCTTCTGCACCTAGTAGCAATGGCACTACAATGTTGCAACTTTTCTTCATTCTGAAAATTGGTAGCCCTCTTTTTGGCCATCAAGTCTTTCATGAACTCCGCATACCCAGACATTGTTACAAAGCTTCTATCAACAGGACATTTATGGGCAGCTGCTTAAACATAGCGATGAACCTGCTATATTTTCCCTCTTCAGTCTTCTTCACCAACCATTTTGGGAAGGGAGCTGGAGGTCTTGGCATGGGAATAACTTTTTGGGTCTCCTCAGCTTCCTTTTCTGCATAAACTTTCGGCTCCTCAGTAACCTCAACTTCATAGTCACCCATTTTGTCACACTTTCCACCTCAGTTGGCATGGGGGGATCTATAGTATGTTTTCCTCCGCGAGTAGTGATTGCCATGCAACGACAATCATTTTTCATATTCTTGATGGTGTTGCTAGGAAGTGTTCCTTGCTAAAGTGGGTGACCATCGCAGACAACTGAGTAAATTGCTGCTCAAAATGCTAATCGACACAACATGGGAGTCAACTTTCTTACCGATTCGAGATAAATAACTACGCATCTCCTTCAAATTATCATTAGTCTCATCAAATCTTTTCATCAACTTCTTCATCATATCTTCAATGTGAGTCATACTTATACCAGCCTCTCTATTACCAGGTGGAACATAAGATCCACTCCTCTCATTCATGTTTCCATAACTATTCTGGTTATAGTTGTTGTCATGATTGAAGTACCCATCAAGAGCATAGTTCCCATCACGATTGTAGTTGCCATAGTTCCGACTTTGGTTTCTTTGACCTTAGCACCAATATTTTAAGTTCGATCCTCCTCATAAAAGTACACATCAACCAACGGTGCTCTAGGTTTGTAGCTCACAACAATGACTTTCTCTGCACTCCCACTCACATGTTTTAATACCAAGAGAATATCTATCCTCATTTGAGCCATCTCCTCATGAATATCGTCATTTGATTGATTTGGTGCAGTTTCCAACGCAAACGTGCTTCTACCGCTATTTGCCTTACTAGTACTCTATGCCTTATTATTCTTGGAGATCCTCTCAAGTTTCTCCACATTCTCCTCAAAGGTGCATTCCCTATAAGATCCTCCAGCAATAGTATCTAGCACAACCCTTCCATTGTCATCTTGCCCTTTGCTGAAGTACTCTTTCAATGACTCATCATCTATTCGGTGGTTCGGCACACTCCTGATGAATCTAGTGAATCTTTCCCATGAACTACTTACCGACTCTCTGGAAAGTGCCATGAAGTTCTTTAGTTTATACTTGAGATTCAACTTCTTGTAAACCAGAAAATACTATGCCATGAACACCTTGTACAGTTGGTCCCATGTATAGATTAAATTGTATGGCAGCTCAGAAATCCACACTGCAGTATTGATGATTATCATGACCAACGACACTAACCTACGGTATGAGTGTCTACGATCGTCGATAGTATAGTAACACAACTAAAGGTTGGGGTCGTGTCCCAAGGGAGTGGTCTTGAGAATTGATAGAAACATAAAATTAAGCTCAAACTAGTCGTAGCTAAAGACATTAACGAACAAAAACATGGTAAATTAAAGGGGGCGACACAAAAGTGTCAAATATGGATTGGGGGTTTTGTCACAAGTAGTAAAAACAACAAAAATTAACAAGAAAATCAAGTATGGGGAAATGTTCTTGGGGTGTGACCGCAATACAAGTTGAGATAAATCGTTGGGTACATGCTTTCAATAGGAAATTTGCAGGAAAATAGTAATTAGGCTAAACTTTAGATGGAAATAAGTTCCCTCTCGAGCAACTTACCCCGTTTAAAATATGTTCCTCTCGGACACCCATTTGCCTAATGAAGACCAGCCTACGCCTTACCCCACTCACTCTCTCGAGCTGAGTGTTAGGATATGGGACTAGGGCTCACCCTCTTGGGCTGAACCTCATGTCGACCCACTCCTTAGGCCATCAGTCTAGTGGTCTTAGTTTCGCGACATCCCTCTCGGGCAAGCCAAAAACACATGGGTGGTTTGGTATTTGCAACTACAAACCTATTAAATTAAACCACAACCACTAGGTGAAATCACTATTAAAATACATCTACCCTATCAGCAAACAAGACCCACCAACAATATCAACACATATTTGCTAAATCACACCCCAAGAATGGGGGTTTTTAGCCACAAATCAAGAAATAATAAAATACACCTAAAATGATACAAAAATTAAATGGATATCATAAATTAAACCTTAGATTTAAGAAAAGGAAGAAGAATGGAGAAGACCCACTTCCAACTTTGGGAAGATGAAATCCTTCTCTCTTCAAGTCTCCCAAAAAACCCTCTCCAAACTTGAGAGAAAATATCTAAAAACGTACTATTCTATTCTGAAAAAAAAATTGTTCGGAACTGATAAGATTAATAAAGATTTTAGTATTTATAGCCATTAAAAATTTCTGCAGGCGTATAGTTCGGCGAAGTTAGTCGAGTCCGCCGAATGACTCGGCGATTCACCCTTCTTCTGTCTCATCGCCGTTGAGTGCTTCCCTACAACATCCCCACATTCTGGACCATTGGGCGGTATAGTACTGCTTCACGAAACTATTATGTGAAGCGCCGACTGCTCCTTTCATTACCTTTTTGATCCTCTTTCTTCAGGGTTTCGCATTCTAGAGCAAAGGGTGGAGTGTGTCCTTTCGGCGAATCGCCAAAGGTTCTTGGGGATTCTCATGCTTCAACTTCTTCATTCTTTTCAGCATTTTTGTTCCTTTTTGCGCCTAAGTGTCCATGCTTCCACTAAAACTTCAAATACCTGAAACTTAAGAGTTTTCATTAGATATTGAGACAAAATAAGAATTGGAGGACACTATTTCTATCAAAATAAAGTTCTAAATGAGTCAAATTGGTGGACTCATCAACACCCCTAACTTAAACTTTTGCTTGTCCTCAAGCAAACTTGAGTTTAGCTGTTCAAAAAGGGTGTCTCAAACAGTCCTACACAAGACTCAATCATGAGTGCACACAACAAGACTCAGTTTATTTATGCAAGGATCAATTGTGTACTCAAAGATTCAAGTTGTGACACACCATTACCAAAGATTATCATGCTCGCAATACTTGCTACTTGTGCAATTTCAAACAGGTCAACAAAAAGTATGTAAATGCCCTCACATGGAGAATGATTCCATATTAACACACAAAGGTTAATCAATTCAAGATCAGGAATCAGATGCAATGCTCACACTTAAAAAATAAGAGGAATACAATGCATGTTTTCACCCATAGGTTTGCCCTTATTTTCCAATAGACTTTCGATTCGGTTTCCTCAAGATCAAAAAGGTCTTTCTAAGGCTTGTAATGGGGCCGTGTGCAAAGGTATGGTCATTTAGACTAAGTGACTTTTTCCTCGTGAGTTGTCGCATTGTCAAGGCATACCCTTCTTTCCCTTTATCGATTCTTTTTCTAGTGCTCTAAGTCACCTTTTTATTCACCTTCATGGATTTCTTGGAAACCCGATTTGTTTCGTACTTTATTCCACATTTCATTTTTTTTTAATTTCATTGAAAGGGTTTCAATTTTATGCAATACCATGGGTTAAGGGGGACTTTTTCTTGCACATCTTGACTTCTCCTTTTCCCTTTCACCACACCCCCAACTTAGGCTTTTGGCCCAAGTTGGCTATTCACTAAATCACAAATTAAAAGGATTGTAGGTAGTGGGTCAAGTAAGGTCTAGGGTTCATCAAGGTTCTTCCAAAGAAAGGTAAGGCTCACAGGGTGTTCAAAAGAGTTTCACACGCACACGGGTAGGCCACAAAAGAGGTATATGTCAAATTTGGCTCACACACTTTAAAGTTGCCTAAGATCATCTAAAATTTATTCATGCAACCTTCGAAGAAAGCTAATCACACAAGACATCGACACTTAAGTCAAACAAGACTACACACTTTCGCTAGTGTGCAATAGTAATTACAGGAGAATCAATTTGATAAGTGGCTAATCATAACGAGATGCAATGAGTTCACATATTTTCTATGCAACTTCATTTGGCCTCATCGTAGCCGTACATTCATGTTCGTGCAATTGAGAGCACTATTCAAGTCATCGGTATTGATTGAAACCGGGACTCAAATTTTTGCAAAAGAATAGCCACATCCAACTCATGAGCGGTGGCAAAAATGTGTGAGAAATTCAAAAATATTTGGAAGGGTCAAAATCATTTACATTTAAAAACAAAAGAGAGCCATGAGCTCAAACATCCACAAAAGCTGTTTTAAAACCCAATTAAAAATAGATAAATCCAAATGTACACCAAAACACAAGTATCTGAAACAATCAAAACAAAAGGTGAGCCTCACCCCACCACAAATAAAAAGTAATTTGTCCTCAAATGCAAATAATAAGAATCCAAAAGTAGATGTAAGCAAGATAGAAAGGGAGGGTAGAGAAAGGTCCTGGCTACACAATCTCTCTATCTTTTCGGGTCTCAGTGGCTAATGGAGCAGTCAGTATATGGGCATAGTACCCGGAGTAGTCTCAGACTGAATAGTAGTGCCAGATCCGCTAGGAGCTGTTGTGGATGTCTCAGATGGCAATGTCTGGGTCACCGGCTACACAACCGTCTCTATAAGATCTCGCAAGTTTGTGAATATGGCCTCATTTCTGCTCTCATGTGTCTCCTCAACATCCGTTGATATCAACTCCTCATCGGTCTCTGCATCCGACTCTGCATGTGCTGCGTCATCCCCCTACACATCTCCGGTGGTCTCAGGAGCATCCTTATCATCTGCCCTCTCTATTAGTTAAGTGAAGTCAATAGACTTAAGATAGTCTACGTCCTTCCTTAAACTCGCAATCTCGGCTTTTAAAGGTGCCAACTCAGAGGATTCTCTCTGTCTGATTTCGCAAGCAGTGACTCACTGTCAGGGCATCAACAACGGTCTGAAGTGGGGTAAGTGATGCTAGTATGGCCCTGTTGATCATCCCTAGAACGGACTTTTCCAGTCGGGTAGCTCTCACATCAGGAGAATAGGCCAACTGCCCTATCTTCAGGATCATGGCCGTAGTGATTCTGGCAGGCTGGAGGAGGAGGATGTACCTGGAGTATGTGAAGGGGAAGAAGGAGCGGGTATACCTGAAGGCTTCGAAGCCGGAGTAGATGAGGATGCCTCTGCTGGCAATGAATCAACATCGACCTATGGGGAAGTATCTTCTTGGGCTGTTCTCCTCTTGTTAACCTCCTCTCGTGTGAACTCGCCCTCTATATGCCGAATATCGGTGGAAGAAGATGGGGTGCCCTCTATATCACTGGCAGGGTCCCAGGGTACTCCGGCACGCCGACATAACTCGGTGATTTGAACAGGGAAAGGCAGAGATGTTTGTTTCTATTTGGCTCTCATAGGCATCTCCTGTGAAACCAGTAGTCCCAGGTCAATCCACCTCCTGGCCATGATAGAACCAGGGCATGCCGCCATAGGATGACGCAAAATGGACTCGTTCTGGGATGGCATGATAGTGTTGCTGATGAAGCCAAACTAGTACTGGGAGTCGATGTTCATATCCCTCTTCTCAATCAGAGCTCCCGCACCAAACCAACTTGGGGTGATGTCCAAAATTATCGAGGTTAACCAACCCTTCAAATCATCCAGGGACAGAACGATAGGCAAACCCTGGTAGGGCAGTACAGAGTACAACAGTCGACCTAGTACAACATTAATATGCTCGTTGTGACACTCTACCTCCTTGCCTCTAACCATAACCGACTTCACCGATTGGAACTCACTAGACTTTTTCTTATTTTTCGGGACCAACTCCCCTTAGGCTAAGTAGAATTCCCGAACCCAGGAAGGGATGTAATGTCCCCGTCGCCTAGTGAACTGCTCGAACTCATGATACTTGAGCGTGTCAAGCACCTCAACATGCTTACCTTCCAAACCCTCCATAGATAGTAAATTTTCTTCTAGAATGGTTGGTAAATCATCGCCTTTCAATCTGTTCAGCAGTTTGAGTGGAGGTGGAGCTACGGGAAGTGCAGGGGCCACAAAAGGTGGTGCCTGGTTTGGCACTGATTCGGTAGTCAGAGGAGTTGCAGCTCATGTAACTCTGATAGGTGTTGATTGAGGTCTATCTCTAAGCCTATTCTATCGGTGAATCAAGGGTTGTTCATCTTCCCACATAGAAAATTTTGGCTCAATAGCTGACCCTTTTCTAGCAATATGCTTATTTCATTTGCCTTTATCTCCCAGTTGGAGATCTTGCTTTCTTTTCTGTGAAAGACGTGATTCTCTTTCATTGATTGTAATTCCCTTAGCCTTTTTTTGAGTTGGCGCGTTTAAGTTTGTGCGTACCATATCTGCAAAGGTTTGTGATTAGTTAGAAGAACAATCACACTAAAATATGGAAAATCTGAAGCAAAAGGGTCAGCTGATCAGTCGGTGAATTGCCAAATCTCTTTGGCGAGCTAGGTCGAAATCGCCGAAAGGATTAGCTTGAACTCTAGGCAAATAAGCGATGAAATATTCTAAGTGGTGAGACACTGAATACTTTAGGCGATGACGAAGTTGTCTGCAAAAAATGCAATGAAGGAGGGTAAAGGGAGCATGCAAAGGGCGGTCTAAAGTCCTATTGGCGAGTCGCCGACTACCTTCGGCGACCATGGATGTGTCTGCCGAATGTTACAGATCTCTCAGCACTATGGACATGAGTGAAGGGCGATCTAAGACTAGTAAGCGAACCGCCGAATCATTTGGCGAGCTCGACCCAACTCACAGACTGACTTAATGTGCCTACTTTTCAACCCACTTCTTAGAATCGACCTTACAAGCCCTGGAGACAAAATCAAAGCATGCATACATGAAAATCACACAAGACCCACTCTTCCCATCACCCCGGAATACTCAGACCTCTTCCGGTCTTACCAAATTTGGCTATTTAACTACGATCACCCTTAGGAATGTTGTGACCCATTCCTTCATTGAGATATTTTCGTTATTTAGCACAAATGCGGGCTATCTAGGTGTTACCCAACCAATATAACGAAAATCAAGCAGTACCCATTGCAATCTCAGTTCAATTAAAGCACAAACAACAAGGCATTCGACTATTAAAATATTTCAGGCAACTAAGTTCGAATTACTCATAGCATATCAACTTATTTCTATCAGAGAGTCCCAACACACGTCATCCTCATATTACAATTACAAAAGAGTGCAAAAACTTTTAAGATAAATTTGGGGTTTTATGGTCAAACTTTTAATGCCGATCAAATTGCTTTTTGAAACGCTAGGTAGCAAAGAGATCCAACCCCAAGCACTATTTACCAACTTAAATACTAATGGAAAGGTAAAACTCTAAGAAAAAGTACCTTTGGTGTGATTTTGAGGAGTTTGAGACGAGGGAAAGTAAGAGATTCAAACATTTTGACTTTCTGCCTTTATATAACCGTTCAGTTCTCTGTCATTCGGTGACGTTAGTCTTATCGATGATAAAATCGGCGACGTGCCGAACGCATACTTACCTCACCGAGTTTTACAGGACATTCCTTATTTTGGGGTCCCAATGGTAGATTAAGTCATAGTCGCCGATAGATTCAGAGACTCTCCCACTGGGTCCTTGGCTCGCCAACTTACACTTCTCAACACATTTTTCATTTTACACTACAAAATTAGCACACCATTATTCGAACAGAATAATTAAAAGCAGTAAAACCTTGGGTTGCCTCCCAAGAAGCGCCTTATTTTATGTCTTGGCACGACGTAAGTTATGTCTCAGTCTCCGTTATTGGGGTTTGCCCCAGTGTCACTAGGTGACTCCACTATGTCATTTGGGTCAAGATGAGGTACTACAAAACTCAGGAATGACCTGATCAACTGGATTGATCTAAAGTGAGATCCAATTATTTTATCCAACACTTCCACATTCTCTTTCATTTCTTCCAACACCCGGTCTTGACGGTGATCTTTTGGAGAATGATTTGAAGTGTGTCCTTGACACGATTTTTCTCCCCATTTCTAGACTTCCTCTACTCATGAGAGGGTATATACCTCCCCTTGTTGTTGTATTGAACTTCCACCTCTAAGATTTTGGTGGCCAAGTCGTTTAGCTCAAATGGCAGTCCGGTCAACGTGAGGTCCTTTTGGACTCCTTGGCTCATTTCAGCAAAATTGCTACTACTCTGCTCAGCCATGCTGATCTAACTGGACAACTCAACGAAGAACAAAACTAAAAGTAAAATTAGTAAACTACAACTCAGAAGAACAAAAACTCTACTAATCAAAAATTTCTCAAACAACACCACTCCCCGACAGTGGCGCTATTTTGATGCTTATCGTGACCAACGACACTAACCTACGGTATGAGTGTCTAGGATCGTCGATAGTATAGTAACCCAACTAAAGGTTCGGGTCGTGTCCCAAGGGAGTGGTTTTGAGAATTGATAGAAAAATAAAATTAAACTCTAACTAGTCGTAGCTAAAGACACTAAATAACAACAACATGGTAAACTAAAGGGGGCGACACAAAAGTGTCAAATATGGATTGGGGGTTTTGTCACAAGTAGTAACAACAACAACAATTAACAAGAAAATCAAGTATGGGAAAATGTTCTTGGGTGTGACCGCAATACAAGTTTAGATAAATCATTGGGTACATGCTTTCAATAGGAAATTTGGAAAATAATAGTGACTAGGCTAAGCTTTAGATGGAAATAAGTTCCCTCTCGGGCAACTTAACTCGTTACAAATGGGTTCCTCTTGGACACCCATTTGCCGCATGAAGACTAGTCTATGCCTTACCCCACTCACACTCTCGAGCTGAGTGTTAGGATATGGGACTAGGGCTCACCCTCTTGGGCTGAACCTCATGTTGACCCACTTCTTAGGCCATCAGTCTAGTGTACTTGGTTTCGCAACCTCCCTCTCGGGCAAGACGAAAATACATGGGTGGTTTTGTATTTGCAACTACAAAACCATTAAATTAAACCACAACCACTAGATGAAATCCCCATTCAAATACATCTACCCTATCAGAAAGGAAAACCCAACAACAATATCAACACATATTTGCTAAATCAAAACCCAAGAATGGGTTTTTTAGCCACACATCAAGAAATAATAAAATACACCTAAACTGATACAAAAATAAAATGGGTATATGAAATTAAACCTTGATTTAAGAAAAGGAAGAAGAATGGAGAAGACCCACTTCCAACTTGAGGAAGATGAAATCCTTCTCTCTTCAAGACTCCCACAAAACCCTCTTCAAACTTGAGAGAAAATATCTAAAAACGTACTATTCTATTCTGAAAAAAATAATAATTGTTTCGAACTTGTAAAATTAAGAAAGAGTATAGTATTTATAGCTATCAAAAATTAGTATAGTCGGATTGTTCGGCGAAGTTAGTCCAGTCCGCCGAAAGACTCGGCGACTCGCCCTTCTTCTGTCTCATCGCCGTTGAGTGCATACCTACAACATCTTCACTTTCTGGACCATTGGACGATAAAGTACTGCTTCGCGAAACTATTTGGCGAAGCGCCGACTGCTCCTTGCATCGCCTTTTTTATTTTCTTCCTTCAGGGCTTCGCATACTAGAGAAAAGGGCAGAGTGTGTCCTTTCAGCAAATCGCCAAAGGTTCTTGGCGATGCTGATGCTTTAGCTTCTTCGTTCTTTTCAGCCTTTCTGTTCCTTTTTGCGCCTAAGTGTCCATGCTTCCACTAAAACTTCAAATACCTGAAACTTAAGAGTTTTCATCAGATATTCAGACAAAATAAGCATTCGAGGACACTATTTCTATCAAAATAAAGCCATAAATGAGTCCAATTTGTGGACTCATCAAGCATCACCTGTCAACAAGTGTGGGAATACTCAAAAACCTATTACATCCATGTCAAAGTTGGTTGTCCCTCACTACTCTTACAAACCCTTTTCAATTTAGTCATGTGAGCATATGGATCTTCCGAAGGTAACCTAGCAAACGACCCTCTTGATGTAAGCATTTGCATGAGATTGTAGGTCACAAAAAAAAAAATGTACCAGAGGTAGTGGATGGAGAACAATAGCACCGGTTGACTGCACCGAGTCATAGTCCACCCTGTAGTTATCACGAACTATCGGTGTTGGCTGGTTTTGCATCCTTTCTGCATTTTCGATTAGATGACCACCCTAAACCTAAGCAGGCACATTCATAACTACAGGAGATCGAAAACCAGCTCTATCCCCTTGACCCTCTCCAATGGGATCAATTTATACCTTGAGATTTATGCCTTTCCAACCATTTTTGTCAATTTTCTCCTCAATTCTAGATCATAGAGCGTCAAGGTATTTCATTGACTCTATGTACTTGGCATACACTAGAGGTAAGAACTGTAGAAAATAAAAACAAAACAAAAATGTAAAATTAGGAAATACTTGACTAAAGTTCAATAATTAAGTTAGTGTAATCTAAAGGTCGTATTCCCCAGCAGCGGCGCAAAAAATTGATACGCCCAAATTACACCTCCCGAAAGAAGTATAAGCAGTCGTTGCCAAATATAAAATCTAATTTTCAGGTTAGGGTCAATCCCACGAGGACTATGGTTTAGACTTAAGCAAACTTACGATTATCTAGGTTTAGTCAAACTATTTCCGAGAAAAGTAATAAATTGGGTGGAGGGATTTGCAAATAAAATAATAGTTTTACTAATTTGTATCACTAAGTAACAAGTAAGCAACAGTTGCACTTTGACATATCAATATGAGATGAAAACTAGGGCATATTTGTTCCCCACAAGCTCTTAACGCAGTATTCCTAATATTAGTAACTCTATCCTAGTGATAGCATGCAAGGTTGATAAGTTAGGTATCCCTAAGTGATTGGTCTTCCAAGTAGGAAAATTTGCCACGCAACTTGGTCCATCTACGGGTGTATTCTTTACTAACTCTTACCTTTAACCCCGGATTAGCCATCTCATTATAATGATTAAGGTCAACATATTAGATGGCACCTAAACTTAACTAAATCTCTGTTGTTCAATCCCTTTGTCGTTCATTACCACATTGGTCCGGCAAGTAGGAACAATGCGAGTTCTAACTGTTGCCACCATGAAAAAGCATTCTAAACGAAAGGATTAACAATACATGCATAAACACTATTCTAGAATTGCTTATTTATTAGTCACACTTTGTTAATTTCTCATGATTCCCACAACCCTTGTTGTGGATTTAGCTACTCATGCTTTAGAATTCACAATTTATATTAGGGTTAATAAGATAAATTAGGAACTTACAATTAGAATAGATGAATACCGAAATCTTGAATTGAAAGTCAAAATCAAAATGCATAAAAGAGCTTCAAGTTTAAACTGCTAAATTGTTTGCAAAATAATCACAAAAGCCAAAAAACAATAGTCTCTGAAAAGATCTAACTCCCAAAAACGAAAAATACAACTTATATTTATAATAGCTAAGTCCTAAACAAAGTAGGAAAACGAAATAAGGAAATATTGGTTCAGACGTGGTTTGGATCGACAACAGGAATGACAGACCGTGGATCAACCTACATTTCTTGGTTCACCTCCGTCGGTTAGCTCTTGCCAAAAATCTAGGATCTTCAAACGACGGTATCTACCTACGGTTCATGGATTGGACTACAGTCTGTCCTGTTCCTTTGTGGTTCAAGTACTGAAACTCAACTCTCTTATCAAAATGACAACCACAAATCGACGGTCCGTCAATGAAGCTACGGGGCATTGATGCTTATCGTGACCAATGACACAAACCTACGGTATGACTGTCTACGATCGTCGATAGTATAGTAACCCAACTAAAGGTTGGGGTCGTGTCCCAAGGGAGTGGTTTTGAGAATTGATAGAAAAATAAAATTAAGCTCTAACTAGTTGTAGCTAAAGACATTAAAGAACAAAAACATGGTAAATAAAAGGGGTGACACGAAAGTGTCAAATAACAATTTAGGGGTTTTGTTGGAAGTAGTAAAAGCAGCAAAAATTAACAAGAATATCAAGTATGGGGAAATGTTCTTTGGGTGTGACCGCAATACAAGTTGAGATAAATAGTTGGGTACGTGCTTTTGATATGAAATTTGTAAGATAATAGTGACTAGGCAAAGCTTTAAATGGAAATAAGTTCCCTCTCGAGCAACTTATCCCGTTTCAAATGCGTTGCTCTTAGACACCCAATTGCCGCATGAAGACCAGCCCACACCTTACGCCACTCACTCTCTCGAGCTGAGTGTTAGGATATGGGACTAGGGCTCACCCTCTCGGGCTGAACCTCATGTCGACCCACTTCTTAGGCCATCAGTCTAGTGGTTTTGGTTTCGCGACCTCCCTCTCAGGCAAGTTGAAAACACATGAGTGCTTTGTATTTCCAACTGCAAACCCTTTAGATTAAACCACAACCACTAGGTGGAATCACCATTAAACTACATCTAACCTATCAGCAAGCAAGACCCAACAATAATATCAACACATATTTTCTAAATCACACCCCAAGAATGAGGGTTTTTAGCCACACATCAAAAAATAACAAAATACACCTAAAATGATAGTAAAATCGAATGGGTATAAGAAATTAAACCTTAATTTAAGCAAAAGAAGAAGAATAGAGAAGACCCACTTGCAACTTGGGGAAGATGAACTCCTTTCTTCAAGTTCCCAAACACCCTCTCCAAACTTGAGAGAAAATATCTAAAAAGTACTATTTTATTCTGAAAATTAAAATAAAAGTTTGACTATTAAAAATAATAATAAGTTCAGTATTGATAGACTTCAGAATATAGCGTTGGCGGATCTTTTGGCAAAGTTAGTCGATGACGCCGAATGAATTCGGCGACTCGCCCTTCGTTTATCTCATTGCCGTTTCGTGCTTTCCTTCAGCCCTTCACGTTTTGGACCATTGGGGGGTATGGTACTGCTTCGCGAAATTATTCTGCGAAGCGCCGACTGCTCCTTTCATCGCCTTTTTTATCCTTCTCCTTCAGGGCTTCGTGTACTGGAACAAAGGGTGGAGTAAATCCCTTCGGCGAATCGCCAAGTGTGCTTGGCGATGCTCGGGCATCAGCTTTATCGTTCTTTTCAGCCTTTTTGTTCCTTTTTGCACATAAGTGTCCATGCTTTTAGTAAAACTTCAAATACCTAAAACTTAAGAGTTTTCATCAGATATTTAGACAAAATAAGCATTCGAGGACACTATTCTTATCAAAATAAAGCCCTAAATGAGTCCAATTTGTGGACTCATTAACACCCCAACTTAAACTTTTGTTTGTCCTCAAGCAAACTCAAGTTCAGTCGTTCAAAAAAGGTGTCTCAAACAGTGCTACACAAGACTCAATCATGATCATACACAACAAAATTCAAATTACTTATGCACAGATAAACTGTGTACTCATAGTGTAACGACCCGAAAGCACCCCCTAGTCATAACCGGCATATTCGACCTCGAAGAGGTTAAATACAAGCCTCATGGATCATTCATTGCATACGATACAAAAAAAATAAAGGAGAATTTAAAACTTTCTTCACACACGAAGATACTTTCAATGAATAGCGAGCGGAAGACTTTCTAGACTTTATACAATATGTCTCAAAACCATCTAATACTTGAATATAACATTGGGACTAAGCCCACTCAAAACTATAACAAAACTACAAGACATAAAGGAACATGTTGGTTATTGTCCTCGAATCTATGAGGACTCACCAAGTC